>VZTI01005477.1:512847-568227 GCA_013397865.1 Struthidea cinerea
CCTTGGGAGTCAGCTGATGGCACAGCTCAGTGTCCCCTCTGGATATAGAGTTTTCCACGTAGATGTAGGAATTGCTGATGCAACCAAGAAAAAACGAACCCCCAAATCAAACCCAAGAGAAGTCCCCACAAAATGCTTTGAATAAATGAGTTTGCAGAACGTTGAACACGAATTGCCCTGTTAGGACTGCCCTCAAGGTGCTCCCTTCAGTGACTCCGCCGGGCCTGGAGGGGCAGCAGGAATTCCAGCCCTGGAGCTGCAAATGCCAGGCACTCTCCTCCCCACAGAAACAGAGATGGTTTGGATAGAAAGCAAACCCCACCAAAACAAAACGCTCCACGGCACACCCGCCTCCCAGGGACAGAAAACACACGAGGCAGATGTAACTCGTGGTGCTTCAGGCACTCCTGAAGGCACTCGTAAAAAGCCTCTCATAAACCAGAGTCATTTCCTGATCCTGCTCCTTTTTTTCCTACACCACATAATAACAACTTATTTTGAAACTGAAGATAAAATTTAGCACAATTACACTAAGCTCATCCCGTGCTTGAAAAATAAGAACCCAATGTTTTCTCAAAGGGTCAGTGAATTTCAGGTCAAACAAAGCCATGCAAAGCCACAAGTGGTAAACAAGGCCTGGTTCCACCAGAAGCAGAAACATGAGGCCTCTAACACCTCACACATTACATTCTGTTGAAGGAAGATCAATTAATTTGAAGGAAATATCTCAATTATGTTTCTGCACAAATACAGCAAAGTTCTTATTTGCATACCCTAAAGTATACACCAGCACACATTTACTTAAATAAACATTACTTTTTAGCACAATTTTTCTTCATTTCTATGGTTTTTTTCCCACGAATGAGCAGAGATGACAACAAAATAAGTGACTAACTTGACTTCAAGCCCATTTGTTTCAATGCTAAAATACAGTGCTGTAGATATTAGCCAGTTTCACCTGTGGCTAATATATTCCTGAAATATCTCAGATGTACCTTGGCTAACTCTGAAAACTACTCACTGTTTCTACCTTGCTGTTTACAAATAATCAAACTCTATTTTGGACGTACAGTATATAGTAAATCTAAACCTCTTGGGATTTTTTTTAGGCTCAGCGTTTGATTTACAGCTCTGCAGGCTGGTACAGCCGAGGGTGGAACCCCCGTTCTGCCCATTCATCACACGTCCAGGCAGCTTTGGGAGCACTCCCTGGCACGGGAGGAAAGCCCAGGTCTGAGTTGCCACCCTGCATGGATGCAGGGCAGGAGAGCCACACCCCGTCCTCCTTCTGGCACGAGTTCCCTGCGTTCAGCTCCCAGTTCCCACATTAATAACCAAGCCTCCCCTGATGAGGAGGTTTTAAAGGAACTCCTGCATGTTGACGAGCAGTGCAGAGCATCAGCCTAAAAACGGAAAGCATGGAGAGGAACAAAAGGTGCCGAACTAGAATGAAAACGATAAATAAATCAGCAGAGTTCCTGCTGCTGAAGTCACTCATGTTATACTTTGATTTATGTCAAGCTTCAAAATACTGTCTGCAAACTTGGGATTATTGAAAATCACAGAATCCTGGAATGGTTTGGGTTGGAAGGGACCTTAAAGCTCATCTCAGTCCACCCCTGCCATGTGCAGGGACACCTTCCACTGTCCCAGGCTGCTCCAAGCCCCAATGTCCAGCCTGGCCTTGGGCACTGCCAGGGATCCAGGGGCAGCCACAGCTGCTCTGGGCACCCTGTGCCAGGGCCTGCCCACCCTCCCAGCCAAGAGTTTTTTCCCAATATCCAATCCAACCCAATATCCCAATATCCAATCTAACCCTCCTCTCTTTCACTATTCCATGGGAGCCAGAAATCCTCATTCACAACACTATTTGGGGTAGGTGAGCAGAAAACCCAGTCCAGGAGCACCACTCGTATTTTGCCCACACAATTAACAAGAACAATTTCCCTGAGGTGTGGGTTGAACAGGCACTGACTCTGATCCAGAAAGCTGTGCATTTGCTCAAACTGTAGGAGTCAATTCCAGCTCCAGCGAACATTAACATGCTGCATAACATGCAAAATAAATGATGTGTTCTACCGCCACAGTCAGCGCTGTTATGCTTTGTCTGTACAAAAAGCTTAAAACACAGCCTTCCCTCATTTGCATTGCATGCAGGCAGGGCATTGTGTTAAAGAGTTCTTGACTTAGGGATTAAAAGTGAGCTGGAGAGGAATGCAGAAATTTCTTCTGCAGAGAATTCTGGTTTTCTGAATACCTTTAACATGCCTTTATTTCCTTCAGAGAGAAACCACAGGACTGGGTGTAAAATGTTGGCATGTTTCTAAAAGCAGAAACTCCCCAAATTCCATACCAGAAAGATACATATGAGTGCTGTGTTGGCATGGTTCAGGGTTTTGTCATCAACTCACATTTTTACTTTCCCTATAGCCATCCTCTGGGCAGCCTGGGGTTTGTCTTAATCATTAAAGAGATGATTTGCAGATTGTATCCCTTTCTCTCTCACTCGTCTATTCTGATCTCAGAACAAATTTATCAGCAGGAAACTTCCATGTCACACTGTATTCATCAAATAAATGCAATTATTCACACTGGAACCACGAATCTGTATTGAGATTTAACCTGCTGGAGATCACAAGTCTTTTATTCCATTGCAAGATGTAGATTTCTTGGGATACCGGAATATGAAGGAAAAAAAATTATTCCAGGGTACTTCTAGAGGTGCTACCCTATCCAATTTTTGTTTTTCTTGAGCAATTGACAATTTCATAGCATCATAATCCTGGAGTGGTTTGGGTTGGGAGGGCACTCAAAGCCCATCCAGTGCCTCCCCTGCCATGGGCAGGGACACTTTCCACTGTCCCAGGCTGCTCCAAGCCCCAATGGCCAACCTGGCCTTGGGCACTGCCAGGGATCCAGGGGCAGCCACAGCTGCTCTGGGCACCCTGTGCCAGGGCCTGCCCACCCTGCCAGGGAACAATTCCTTCCCAATATCCCATCCAGCCCTGCCCTCTGGCACTGGGAAGCCATTCCCCTTGTCCTGGCACTCCAGGCATTTGTAAATAACCTCCCTCAGATTTCTTTATCCAGATGTGTCATGGGGTCCCGCCTTGCCCAGCTGATAGAGAGGAAAACCTCAGGCCACGGAAATGAAACAGCACAGAGCAGAAACTAAAACTGGCTGCAGCAGAGCCTGACCCAAGTTTTCAGCAAAAATCAGTCCTGAACCCCCCCATTTCTAACAGAAAACAGAATAAAATTTTTAAAAGTAAGTCATTTGGACATTTCCACACAGACACCACCTGTTTCCCGGGCACAAGAAGCAGCAGTGACACAGGGATTGCTCTGGAGCAGGCCTCGGCAGTGCGGCTTCATTCAAACGGGCAGGTAAACCCAGCTGTCAGTCATGACCATTTGTGTCACATCCCCAGCGGAACGCCTTGGTTCCAGCACTGTCACAAAGGTAAAGATGTCCCCAGTCTGTCAATCAGAGCAAAGAAAATCTCCCCAGCTGCAGTTCTTCAAAACGTGCCAACACCCCCCTTGCCCCAAACGCGTTTCAGGTGCCGTTCGGTACCCGCTGGGCACCCAGAGCTGATTTACAGCCCCGCTTACACCAGACCCGCCCAGCTTGTGTCCAGTGCAGGAAACCACAGACACCCTCAACCCCACTGAAATCCGGGATGCAGACTGTTCCACCCCTCTGCTGACCAGGCCATTGGTCACCCCACTGCTCCCTCCCCGAGGGGGAGGACAATGACAGTGCCTGGACGCTGCGCTCGCCTTCCAAAGGATATTTCAGGCCCACAAAACCCGGCTGCCTCAGCAAGATCCGCCTCTGGGTAATCCAAACCATTTCACCAGGCTGAGGAGTTTATATTGGTTTTATAAATGTCTTAAGGGATAGAAAAATATATTCCATGAGCTAGAGATTCACTGAATATGCTATGATGGTATATAGTGCACTTAGGCCCAGACTAAAATAAAAGAGCTATAATTGGTCTCTTGTCCATATTTAAGGTGAAATAAGTGCCTGGATTTCCAGAAGCGCAGAGCTCAGATCACTCAGAGTGAACTTGGAGAGTGCTGAACAATTTTGAAAATGAGGACAAACATTTTTTTCAGACTAAATGTGAATAAAATCTAACCCGAGGCTGCAGTTCTCTGAAAATCCTACTGCCCTATATTTGTTTTTCACTTCTCTTCTGGTTTTACACCCATACACAGGAAAAAGTCTTCTGTTTCCTGCCTCCATCCCACTTTTCACCAGTTCTTTTCCTAGTGGAAACTGAATATCCATATGAGTCAGCCTCCCCAAGCCACAAGTTGAGTAAAAATCTGTAACTACACTAAGGGAGTTCTCTCTTTCCTACCTAAAATACAGCTTGGATTTTGCTGGGGAAAAAAAAAAAAGAAAGTCAGGATAAAAGCAGGGTACTCATATGAAGTATACACATCCAGCAGTTACAGTTCAAAATTTAATTACTCAATTTTCCATTGGGAAGCACATCCTATTCTCCCTGCCCCTATGTTTGCTATTTACTGCTAAAGGAAAAGATTAATACCTGCAATAAAGAATCAATAACATTATAGTTGCAACATATTTTCACTCTGAATTCAGACCAACATGGCTCACCAAGGAGTCTGGAGGGCTGCTTCAAGTCCTCCGAGGTGGGAGTTCTGGAAACTTCAGTTTCCAATTAATAATTTCAGCTGAACAGGCACAATAAGTGAGAACTCCACAGCTTTTTAAGCTTGCCTGACTATAATGACTTTATAATTGTTAGAAATAAAGATTAGTCTACATGGCAGATGAATCTGCAGCATTGCTGTGTTTCACAAACTGTCAACATATTTTATATAATCTCCTAAGGACCTTCAAATGCACAGCTTGAGGGGGAAAGACACAGCTCTCCAAGCTGTCTGTGCTCAGAGCACATTCCCCTCCACTTCCAAACCGAAGATGAAAATCAGAGCAGAAATTTCCCTTTGCCACATTTCAGAGCATAAATCTTTGTCTTGCAGTATTTATCAGAACTGCCCTCAGTTATCAAGCCCTGTAAAAATCCGCCACGAGCACAAGAACATAGCGACCAATTTATATTCTTTTCGGGAGATGGAACACCATGGACACAGGGCTGGGCTCCCTTGCTGTGCCCGCTGCAGGGCACAGGAGCTCTTGGCACCACCTCATCCCTCCAGCCCTGGTCAGACCAGGCCCATTTCTCTACTCTAAATCTTGAATTTGAAATGTTGTATAAGCCCATTGCTTTCACATGTTCTTCAGCGTCTGCTCTGGCCAGGTTTTTATGTTTGCTCACAAGACCGTCATGCTCCTATTTAAATTGAATTAAGAATGCAAATTACACATGCACCTTGCTGGTTAGAAACACACAGGTTCTTATTTCCTGAGATGACTTTCCTTAAGAGTGTGGAGCAGAGCATTAAAAGTACCCCAGGAATTCAATAGGGAATGGAAATGACATTGGACTGAAGTGAAAGGACACTTTAAGTGACAGAATAATTAAACCACATTATTTCACATCTGAAAGAGCAGCAACTTAACATCCAACTGATTGGAACTTCCAAGTTTTGTCCCACAGAATACTGTCATTTTTCCACCATTCCCCAATGGTATGAGAAGGTTAAATATCAAGTAATTACGGAATCAAATATTAATAATGAAATGCCAGTTCTAATATGGAATCAGATGTTCTAAAATCACTGACACGAGGGGCACGGCCCTGAAGTCCAGGAGTCTGGCTTTGCTCTGGCTACAGACCTGGGAACGTTTTTCCAAGCCCAAGGATTACTCAGGTAACAAAGGCAGGGAAATCACGTGAGGTGCTGGACAATTACAAATATCGGAGTGTGAAGAGTTTAGAAAGAAAACACAAATGTTGTACAGCCCTGAAGCAAACTTGTAATTGTGTGTTTTTTCACTGCAGCTCAAGACACATATAATTACCTTTAAACATTTCAAAATCCAAAGTGACAAGCGTTGTCCAATACAGACTAGCAAGCATACAATACTCTCTTAAAAAATATAATTTCACCGCTAGAAAGAATTATCCCAAATTACAATAAGAACATTACAGACATCATGTCAGGGAAATCATTAGAACTATTCAGGAATCTTGCTAGAAAGTCAAGGCCATAAAATAACCAATAATGTTCCTGATATGTGGAGGTCTTGGTCTAATTAAAAGATTGTATTTAATACAGTAAGAGAAGTTACTGTTGTAAGAGTACAAGCAAATATGTAAAACCTATGTTCATTCCAAATGAACCACTTCTTTAGCAACTAAATATTTACAGGTTGAAGCTGTTTGATCCAAAAGTATAAAGATATTTAATTTGGTTTTTTTGCTACTCTATACCATTGTCAATCTCTACCAGGGCCTGTAGATGGCAATTAAAAATATATCGATCTATAATTACTGTACTGAAGTTGCCAATATTTAAGTGGGATTTGGGTTTAAAATGTCAGGTAGGATTTTGAAGGGGGTGGAAGGGGAGAGGAGGGAGGAAAGTTATACAAAGACAGCTGATAAAACAATATTTAATTAAATACAAAATTCACTGGTGATAAGTGAACTTCACCAAGCTCAGAGTTGCAGTTCAGGCATTCAGAAG
Organism: Struthidea cinerea; assembly: GCA_013397865.1. Lineage (NCBI taxonomy): Eukaryota > Metazoa > Chordata > Aves > Passeriformes > Corcoracidae > Struthidea > Struthidea cinerea. The sequence continues at coordinate 519,484 of VZTI01005477.1, forward strand.
TCCAGGAGCTTATCTAGGCTTATCAGAAACAGCTAAATCCTCTGGGTCTGCAGAACTGAGCTGAAATCTTGCAAGAGAGCTCTGCTTCTGCTTAGAAACACTTCACAGACATTATTTCATTGCATTTCAACATTTTAATTATCACTCTGATTGGGACTTGGTAAGCTTATGAAAGTGAAAAGAAAAATGAGGATGCTGTTTTTAGAACTTCCATAAAGATTCTGCAGTCAAAGTTCAAATTATCTACAAAAAAAAACCAACCCACTTGCAGTTTTGGGATTGGACCTGGGAGGAAATGCAGGGGTTTGCTTGCTTTCTTGGATTTTGTAGCTCCATTTTTTTATCCAGACCTAGTCAAACTAATGAACCATGGAAAGGGATATTAATTTTAGAACTCACCTAGCATTGTTCTGGGATCTGCTGGAAATGTCATCAATAATAGAAAACATATCTAGCGTGAAGGCAGCTTGTCAACAAGATGACTGAGTCCTGCACTCTTAAATTGGTTATTTTAGCTCACATAAGTTCTTATTGACATGGACATATCTGAAACAATCCTCCCAGACATAGTCATGAGCTTTGGCAAGTTCTGAAGCCAAGATAAACTATTGAGCCACACATTTCCAAAGGTCAATATTATTTATCTCCTTCAAGAGAGGAGCCAGTGACGAGCAGGAGCCTGCAGAAATGTGTCCTGGACGTAGGAACACAAGCTACCCAAGAAGACAATTTTTTATTTGCCACAGCCAACATTTTGAACAGAAATTTTAGTTGCTATTTGTTAGTGCACCACTTTGTTGTGGAAGGGATTTCTCCAGGATAAACAGGGCTTCCCAGCCACAGCTTTTAGAGCAGGTTGCCTTTGAAACCCCTGAGAAGTTCTGCTCAGGCAGAGCCGCTGCTCTGACCTGCCCTGCTCCATCAGGCTCTGCAGGACCTGCCCTCTCCCTGCCAGCACGGCCTCTTGCAGGGATTTTCTGTCCAGAGAGACATCCTGCTGTTGCTGGAAGATGTAAACCCTCACTGGTGCTCTCTCTTGTTTTGAAGCTCTCCCATCAGGCCCTGCTGCTGCTTCCTTTCCCCTACAAGCTCCTCACTTGGCTTGGCGTGCCCACCAACAGCAACGCAGAACTTTTGTACTGATCTTGCCTTTCTCGTTGCTCTCCACAAGAAGAAAGAATAAACATTGTGGGTTCATGGGATTTCATTCAGCAGCTGCTTCAACCCTCTCTGAAGCCAACAGAAAGTTTCCATTGAGCTCGGCACACTTGGTTGGGTTTCATTAATTTATTCTGCAGCACAACAGAGTTTTACGGGGAATGGTGGAAGATTCTCTGTTGTTGTCAGTGTTTGCAAAGACACAGCCAAGACTGAAGTGTGGCCATTAATTCCTCAGTCTGATATATTCTGTGACCTCTTGTGCAGTTTGTTATCTACACACAGGAACACGACTGCAAAACTTTCTATTTCTGCTGCCGCTAGCTTTAGCTGGCTTCATGCAAATGCCTTCAGGTGCCTGAACACGTGCATGAACCTCAGAAATTTCCTGTCCCAAGCTTGGTCAGTGGAAGCCTGGAGGAAGGGACTCAAAACACTCCTAATGCTCTCAGGGCAAAAAGAGCTTTTTTACTGCCACATTCCACCAACCACTCTGGGGGTTATCACAGAATCCCAGAATAGTTTGGGTGGGAAGACACCTTAAAGCCCATCCACCACGGCCTTCAATACTTCCAGGGAGGCAGCTTCTTTGGGAAACCTGTCCCAGTGTTCTAGAGAGGAGAAGCAAAACTAGAAGAATTTTTAGACACAAGGGACTAATTTTAGGGACCAGCCCTGCCATGAACATCTTGGTAGTCAGTACCCCAATGACCAAGCCCTAACTACAAAATCCAGGGGTGATTTCAGACCCCAGCACCAATTATTACATTCAGAAAGTTCTGGCACCTACACTTTTCAATACAAGAGGAACCACTGAACTGGCACTGCGCTCATGTACAGGTGCTTAAACGTTCCCTCTTTCAGCGCTTTTCCGGCAATGAAGCTCAGCCAGGACTCCAAGGTCACTCTGGCATGCAAAAACAATTCTCATAAAATCATTATGATCATAAAATCATCATTACTCATTTGAAGGAAGACAAGTGATTGTACAGAGCTGTGCTTTCCATAGGAATCCAAAAGGCACAGAATATGGGCTGAAACGTGCAACTCTGAGCTACTCATTCCTGATTCTATTCCATTTTCAAGATACAAATTATATATTAGGCTAAAAAATCAAACCCAGTGGACTTTCCGGCTATGAAGATTTGCAAAAGGCACAAAAATATCAGGTTTAGATTTCTTTTTTATTATTAAAAGGCAGCTCTTGCAGTGACGTAAGTGACATTAGACATTTACTTTCCAAGTCACAGCCAGGTGGTGTTTTCCCCCATATGAGGCAATTGTGGGAGGAGTATTTTACTTTTATATATATATATATATATATGCGCATATGTATATACACACACATACACGCGCATCTATAGTTATGCATATATATATATGCATACATAATCACACTTATGAATATATGCATGGAAATAAATGCAATATCACAAAGCAAAGTTCACCTGGGCCAGGGCAGCCCCGGGATCAGCCCAGGCTGGGGCTGGGCAGAGGGAGCAGCCCCGGGAGAGGCCCCGGGGGAGCTGTGGGGCAGAGCTGGCCCTGCCCCGGCCGTGAGCGCTGGGACCCCAAAGCCCCCTGCCCTGGGCTGAGCCCCAGCGGGGGCAGCAGGGGAGGGGGGATTCTGCCCCTCTGCCCCCTCAGCTGAGACCCCACCTGCAGAGCTGCCCCAGCGCTGGGGCCCAGCACAGGAAGGAGCTGGAGCTGCTGCAGAGAGCCCAGAGGAGGCAGCAGCAGGAGCAGAGGGATGGAGCAGCTCTGCTGGCAGGAAAGGCTGCGAGAGCTGCGATTGCTCAGCCTGGAGAGGAGAAGCTTTGGGGTGACCTCAGTGTGGCCTTGCAGGGCCTGAAGGAGCTGCAGGAAAGATGGAGAGAGACAATTGACAAGGGCTGGAGGGACAGGACCCAGGGAATGGCTTCCCAGTGCCAGAGGGCAGGGCTGGATGGGATATTGGGCAGGAATTGTTCCCTGGGAGGGTGGGCAGGCCCTGGCACAGGGTGCCCAGAGCAGCTGTGGCTGCCCCTGGATCCCTGGCAGTGCCCAAGGCCAGGCTGGACATTGGGGCTTGGAGCAGCCTGGGACAGTGGAAGGTGTCCCTGCCCATGGCAGGGGTGGCACTGGATGGGCTTTAAGGTCCCCTCCAAACCCAAAGCAATCTGTGGTTCTGTGATGTCACTCGAAAGCCCAAGCACTAAAACCAGACATTGTCTATCAAACAGAACCCTCCAGGAGTGTGAGAAGGCACAGGACTGGCTGCCCTGCAGCTGCCCACTAAAGGCTGCCCTGGAGACACTTTATGTGGGAGTGGAGGGAATCCTGCTCTATATTAACTTCATTTTGGCCTTCCTCAAGCAGACACTGAGATTGCTTTGCCATGCTAAATTTTTTCACAGTTAATATCTTCACAGGAGGAATACTGCTCCAAAAGTACCAAGCTGAAACCACCAAATAGATTTCACACTGGGCTGGACCACCAATTAGATGGAAAATTCAGTCCCGTGGCACAAGTTTAGTGCTCTATTCATTCTCCTGTATCTATTATTTATCAGCAAGGAGAGACTGAAAAAGAAATGGAGAGAAAGCAAAATCCTGAGAAGGCTTAATGCAAAGTCTTCATCTCTCAGATAGGGGAGTTGAAAAGAAGCTGAAGTGAGTGACTGAAATGTGGTCACTTCACTGCAGCCCTCACTGGACAGCAGGGTGACAAGAGACTCCTTTTCCCTCTGAGGATTACATAACTGGAGGCACATGAAAAATGAATTAACACCTTCTCAGGGGAGCATGGGCTACAGGACACAGCCCAGACCCACTGAAGAGACAGTGTGGGCAAAGCTGAACTTTAAAAGATTTGTTAGGCAAAAAATTAATCTTGTTTTTTCCTTACCTAAACAAAGATCTTGTGAAAGAATAAGCAAAAACAGTTCGGTTTGAAAGCTGCCTCAACTGGAAGGAGAAGCAGGTCAGAGAAGAAGCAACAGACAGGAAAGAAGTGCAGCCTTCAGGCTGAAGAGAGAACAACCCCTGTGCAGAACTGATGACACCTCACTATTAATATTCAAAGCTGTATTAAAGGCCTAAGATTCCAATAAAAAATCCACGGTCCCATTACCTGCATCTGTTCCTCCTGCTCTGCTACAGAAACAGCCTGAATATTCTACTGGCTGGGAGCGTGAAATGATTTCACTTGCTGGAGTGAAACTTTGTGCACTGTTCCCCTGATAACCAATCAATGGAAGTCCCAGGATGGCCCCAAAGAATCCTTCAGATATCCGGGATGCTCAGCTCTTTATGAACGTCCTGAATTATACATGGAAGCAAATGGAAACACATCCCAGTCCTCCAGCTGGTGCAGTAGATCCACATCAGACCAGCCCCACCAAGCACACCGGCAGCCTTATTTTGCATCGAGTGAACTCCGAGTACATTTCCATGTAGAGAGCAGCAAGGTAATTGGACTTGTCCTAACGAAGCCATAGATCCACATGCAGAGGGGAAGATTTAATGGAGGAACTTGTAATTACCTTGCTGCATGCAAATGATGGCACATTTCCCCCCAGGCTACAGTTGCTGGCTATCTAATCTCAGCCACAGGGCAGATGCATAAATCCCGCTGTTCCTGTTCCCCTGACTCCCTGGGAGAGGCGTGTAACCTTTTTTTCACTCCCTTAGCACAGCTTTTCTCCAAGTAAATCTAGTCCAATAGTCAGAGCTAGCACAGACTTTAGCATGCAAACATCTCTTCATCTGAAATTAATTCCAACTCCTACCCAACGCTTCAGCAGCTCAATCCCTCCACCCCCAAAAGAGTTTATTGCCCTCCCCATCTGGCTCTGGAAACACAAAACAAACTGATTCATCTCAAATGAAAAAAGTTTTCAGTGATTTCTCAGCACCACAAGAAACCCTGGAACCTCAGTCCTTCTGGGTGACAGGAATATGTATTCGTCACCCAGAGAGGGATCGGGGGATCCACTCTGCCTTGGGAAGCTGCATCCGTGTATTTATGTATATATACTTATAATCCCTTCTGAGGTCAACAGGAATAAGGGCAAACCAGAGAGTTACCATGGTTTAACACGTGCCAACCCATACATTTAATCTGAGGAGACAATCAGTGCACCTACTCTGCTGCTTTTCCTACTCGGAATGCATTTACTCTGCATTTTACACTCCCCACAAGTCCCTAGGAGAGCTTGTCATGCTGTATCAATATTAATAGCCAGCCTCCTTCCTAGGACTTAGAGTTCAGACTTGAAGATGCTCTTTGGAGTAACACCCTCACACATAAAATTCTTGTTCTTCAGCTGCAGGAGCACTTCTGCTGTGTTTCAGCTCCTCTCACATGATTTAACCAAAAGCGTCCCAACTTTTTCATTTCTGAAGAAGAACCAATTTTCCAGCCATTTTTGTGCCCTGCTGCCTGCAGGCGGCTCCTGCCTCTGAGGCGAAGCATCGTGGCAGAACATCACACCATGAGAAACTCCCAGTTCTCCGCAAGAAAAAATCTTCCTTCAAAGCACTCCTCACTCACCTTTACCTTTCAGCCATTTAAAGCCTCACCTGCAGGCGTGGATTAGGAATTTCCAGCCTGATCGAGTGTCTAATCCCCTTCACTCTTTGTCGTCTGGGGGTGAATTGAATCCTGAATCACCACTGCGAGTGGAAAAGGCAAAACGGCTGGGAACTGCCAGTGTTTTCCCCAAATTTTGTAAGACAAAGTTATTTATATTCATCAGAACATATCCTGAAGATACACTCCTTGAGCCCTGTAAGTCAACCACCTGGAGAATTTTAACACAGAAATATATGGCTATGGAAGAACACAGGAACTGCCACCTGTTTGGTTCCCCGGCCTTCAAAAAAATTAAATCATCGTTGTTGCTACGAATTGCAGCGTTGTATTTACGAGGGGATATTGATCTCAATTTTCTCTCCTTCACATTGAAATAATGCAATTGCTTGCTTCACTGTGGGAAATCAGGGGACTTTAAATCCTTTTGAATAATAGCTGTGAAGTCTTCAGTTTTACATAGTATTAATCAGGCCTGAAGCCAAGTGAGAGAAAGCCAACAGTGGTGTTTTAAAGTGAGGAGGGAAAAGCTGAAAGTCTCAGATTCTCTGCTGGAGTGTCAGTGCCACATTTGCACCCAGGTTCTGGACAGCACTGGAGTAAAAAAAAACACTGAGAATGCACAAAGATCATTTCCCATGGGCCCACCTGGAGTAAATCCTTGTAGGACAAGGAAAATCAGTGTTTCTGCTGACAGCCTGATAGGAAATAGCCCAGGGGGATGTCCTGCTCTGCCCAGAGCCTGAAGGAGGGAGCCTCCATCAAGGGAATTGTGGCAGTGGAAGTTTCAAATGGAAGGAAGGCAGGGCAAAGGGATCTTCTGCTGGTTCACAGACCCATGAGGGCTCAGAGACTTCAGTCCTGGAATTCCAGAAGGGGCTGTTTCTTGCATGCCTTGGTGTGCTCCATATCTGCCCAGCTTCTCAGAGCTCCACAGGCAACACAGTCCTACGAAGATGCAGAGAAGAAAGGCATCCTTATCACCCACCCCAGTGAGGTTTTGTGTCAGAAGATAGCAAATGTACCAAATTTATTACTGCCATTAGCATTTTCACATTGCATTAGCAAACAGCGCTGGCAAGGAGCAGAAAAACTACATGGAATTCATTAAAACCTTCTGGGTTTGGAATACTGGGAAGTGGAAATAATAATGGATCCTGCAAGGAAGGGAGCAAAATTCGCTGCCTGAGACACACAGACACCTCAAACGGGGTGAGCAGGACAGCTGAATTTTGTAGAGACATTCAGCTATCATGAAGATCACGAGCCAGCTTTGAATTTTCAAATCAGCAACAAAACTCCAAGGACTTTTTCCCTGTGCTATGTAGCAGCTGCAGTGGAGGTTTCTCATGTCCTTTAACTGGTTTTCTGGGGGAAAGAATGAGCATATGTGCTCTGGTAGTGTGCTGAGAGAGCCGCAGCACCATCAAGAGCTGACGCTGCAGAACACTTTCCATCATTTATTTAAAGTGGTCTGAAAAATCTTCTGAAAGCATATTCCATTCTCAGAGCTCCAGCTGTGAAGATACTTATCGTAGTACACACTATACATGTTCCTTTGGTCAACTTCTTCCCACACATCCTTGGAACCATTCCTGCTCCTCTTCAGTGTTTACAGCCTTGAGATTTTTGCAGATTGTTATCGCATCCATTAAGCTACACCACACAGAATTGCAGGCAAGAAAAACACTCAGCTGACCTTGCAGGGCTGCCTGCGGCCTCTGGAATGACACAAAACCCACACGGAGTCAGGGGAGTCAAAAAGTTAAAGGGGAAGAAGGACAGGGCAACAACAGTTTAGATAACTGTGAACTGCGTGCTGAAAAGAGCCCTGTAAGACAGCGTCATCAATTTCCTGGGTCTGGGGGGGAAGAGCAGAGAGAATCAGTGATCAAGAACCAGGGCTAGAGTTTATGAATAAGGCATTCTTTTGCCTCAAACACAGCAGCCAAACACCAGACCTACTGGATAATTTAGTCTTACTTGCTCACCCACACTAGATTTACACACACATTTAACACTAAATGTGTTCATAAAGCACGGTAACAAACTTCTGCAGAACAGAAATTTTCTGAGCACTCTCATGAGAATTTTTAAGGCTAAAACTTTGCTGCCCTTTGGGTCCTGCAAGCCCAAGTGACAGAGATCCCGTACTTGGGGAAACTCTGAGCACAGCTTCTTCTCTGCAGCATAAAATCCTAACAAGTAGGGCTGTGAGGGGGCTCAGTAAGTCAGCTGCACCTTCTCCTGCCCAGGGCAGGACCAACAATACCCAAACCACTGGTGCTGGATGTTCCCCAAGCCCAAGGCAATCTCTTCCAGTCCTTCCCCTCGTTGCCATTTGGGTGTCTTTGCTAACATCTAATCTAGTTCTGGGCTGCCATTCAGAAGTGTCTGTTGCTTCTTTTCTTACTCAAGAACAGAGCACCTCCCTCCTTTCCTCGCTGCAGCACCTTTAATTAACGTGAGCACTGTGGATATCCACAACAGCACAATCCAGGAGGGGACACTGGCAGGAAACACTGATGCCACCTGCTCGTGTGCTTAAGAGAACATGCGTTTGGGGACAGGCAGAAAGGAACCTGTCTCAGCAAAATCTCTGCTGCTGTTGAATTCTGTATTTTTCCAAGAGTGGGGAGATGGCAGGAAATTCCACAACGGACCAGACCAAGTGCTCATCAGACCTCCCAAAACACTCAGAATAAAACCCAGCAGAAAAAAACCGAACCAAGCATTTAAACAGAATATACAAATAGGGCCACTGGTGGCTCCTTTTGTGGGTTTTTTCCGTGCTGAGAAAATAGGAAAGTAATTTTTGAAGTAGCAAGTAAGGGGCAGGGCTGTGCTTCGGGGAGAAGGTGGGGTTTGTGTGGGCTTATTAGGGACATATTCTCCCATATCTGTAGAGCCTGTGTGAACCACAAGCCTCCATATATCAAGCCTGCAGTCTCCAGGCACGCAGCTGTCTTGGAATTCCTGTGCCAGAGAGTCTGCTAAGAAATCTGACAGTGATTTTAATAAGTAGGCACCAAACCCTTGGGTAGCGTGTGTTTGCTCCTCCTCACCTGCAGCAGCCTGGGTGTGCGATGTGGCTGTGGGTCAGGCTGGAGCAGGGGTTTATTTCACTGTGTACAGCCCCTTCATACAACCAGCTGCATTCCTGCCCCCTATTTAATAACCCCTGTAATTAAGAAATGTACAGAAAGAGGAGCCCCTTGGGTTTAAGATTAGCAAGGGCTGACTGCTTCGTTCAGCTGAAACCCAGCTAAAAGCAACCGTGAGGGGAGACCTTTGTGTAGGAGCGCTCGGAGGAGCAGAGGGTAGAATTCTTTAAAAACAAAACCTTAAGAGTACTGGGGGGGAAAAAAAAAAGAATTTTCATCAGGACTAAAATAAGAGGCCTTCAAAGTCAGTTTTGTGCTGCTCTGAGTATTTAGCTGAACACCAGCATGATAACTCCTGGCACAGTCACTCCCTACTGCAGAACCAAACCTCTCCCCAAAGAGAAACAGTGCAAGATAGTCACTAACATCATAATATTCTAATCCAACCAATATTTTAGTAAATTTGCCTAATCTTTGAACATTGCTGAAGCCCTGCAGGGCCAGGAGAACTTTCTCTAAGAAAGAAAAGCTCTTGAATAGCAGATTTTTCAAGTCTCCTATGGTTTTTTAAATCATTGTGTTCATTCTAACACTCCTGTTAGTTTTATTTTTCTGCCTGACACCAGGCTGCATTTTTAACTCCTGTTTCCATAAACGTAACATGGAACAGTCCTACATTATAAGGTTGAATCCCACTTGTTGCAATCAGGAAGATGATGGCCCCATATTCACACTGATCTTGTTTTAAATTGGCTATACAGAGCTTCACCAAGATCTTCACCACGGTTTTCATTCCCACTGTAAGCCACATGGAGACTTCAGGCTCAGGAAAAAGAAAATGGAATACAAAAATTGGCTTATTAAAATATCTACATCCTTCCACATCTAAATGTGCTGGTAATTTCCAGCCACATTTCAACCTGTAAAATTTATAATTACGAGGCCCATCAGCCAGGTTAGGGTTAAGCCACATTAGAGAGTGAGGAAAGAGGCCCATCCGTGCAGAAATGACTTGCTCCTCTAAAGGATAATTAAAATCAGAATAAGAGGTGTCATGATCCACAGCATTTTCCCACTCCATTTCTCCTCCCTCCCTCTGAAAAAGCTTCCAATTATACATTGAAAAAAATGGAGCAATGTCAACTATGAATCTCTGGACTGTTTCCTACTTCTCTGTGTTTCTTTAATCCTATTTTCTCCAACACACACTATCCTGACTCCCCTTTTTTTTCTCCATTTTTATTCCCACCTTCAAATCTTACTCTCTTTCCTCCTGCCTGCCAAAGGCATGACCGTCATCCTCTCTTCTGCTCAACAGCCTCTGCACAGTTAATTTTTCCCCCAAACCTCATTGTTTGGTTTTGGAATGACAAAGAGCCTCTCCAGTTCACACCACCCCGTGCCCACACAGATATTCCACAGCCTCACCGCTCCTGACCTCAGTGATCCTCTGCCTTGCCCGATGCCACCCCACCCTTGTGTCTCTCCCGCATTTCACATAGCTCTTCCAGCAGGTTTTCACCACCCTCTGCCCCGGCTTTTGCATCTCTCTGGTGTCAGAGTCATCTCTCATGTCAGACAGCACAGCAGGAGCATGGAAGGGCAAGGAACAGCCCCGCTCCAAAAGCCTGGTGCTGCCTGGAGTGCAGGACCCGTTCTAGCCCCGGGGCTACTCCTCCTCTTCGAACCAGGAGTCAGGACAGAGGCAGCAGCGGGGACTGGACTGTGCTGGGACACGACAATCTGCCTGTGCCAGCCGTGAATTCTGGAGGTGGAAGGGATTTACAACCCCAACAGGAAGCAGCACCTGGAGATGCAGAAGTTAAAAGAGGAGAGAAGAATGGATGTACAATAAAGGAGAGACAAAGAGGCACGAGTGCAAGCTCCTGCTACCAAGAGGTGATTCCCGAAGGGAGAGTCTGGAATGGTGTTGGAGGGAGGAATGGAGAAAATCCAGCTGGCTCAGTCAGCCCTTGGAGCCAGAGGGGAGCAGGGAGGCAGAACAGCACAAAATGAGCTGCTGTGGGTGCTCAGGAGAGTTAATGCAGGGCTGGACTGCTGTGTCAGGTACAAGACGCATGTTTGGAGGAGAAAATCTGATCCCTCACTTTTACCACGGATTCATTCACAATTCTGCTGCACAGGCTCGGGGGTTTCAGCTTTTAGGCTGCCTCTGCTCTTTCCCCCTTTGCTCCATGTCTGTGCCATCAGGGCTCGGGTGTCGCTGTGAGCGGCACAAGTGGCGAGGAAGGACACAGCAGTTCAGGAGCAATAATAACCCATTTATTTAATTATAAATCAGTTTATATACCTTGGGTCACCAGCATGGCATGAGGTTATTGGTCACCGACCATCCGCCTCCCGAACCCGTTGGCTGAAACCTTTCAGAATATTTTCCCAGACAATATCATAACAATACTGCACAACAACTGCAGGGGCAAAATAGAGAAAGTTCTGCTTACTGAACTGTAGCACTGTTTGTCATAGCTTCTGTGAGAAACAGAGCTCTCACAGAGTGCTGCAGAAAGCTGGAAAATTTCTCTGCTAACACTTCTCAGTGTTCACACTCGGGTGTTCACGGTCACACCTCCTCTCCAGGATGGGGTTTTACAGAGCACACCTTACACTGCAAGGAACCAAAGCCCCCTAAGAGAACAAGGAGACCACCAGGGCTGGCTGTGGGCCAGTGCCTTGTGCTGGCAGCAGTTCAGTGGCACGGCAGAGACTGAGCTGGAGCTGTACCACGTGCTTTGCTCCAAGGGCCATGAGACAGCTGCCTGTGGAGTCTGAGGCCACTTTTGTTAACTACATTGAATTTATGACACAGGAGTGATAGAGCTCTGGCAGTACAAGCTCTTGATGTGAACCCCATCTTTCCCATGGAAAGTTTCATTATTATTACTATACAGCAGCTCTCGATAGCAGTGTTTATGATAATTTTAAACGTATCTGAAAACACGAACATTTCCTTGAGTGTCCTCCACACCTGAGATCCACCTGAGGAATGATTCCTTCAGGGAAGCTTGGGTCCCTTCAGTTGCCTCCAGTGAGGTGTGTGGCCTTTGCTGTTCTACCAACAGGCCTCCCAAATGCTGATCTTTGCTGGATCACCCCGAGCAGTAACACCCACTTTGCCTCTGAGCATGATCTATATGTTAGGCTACACAGAGGTTTTCACATCTTAGCTGGTTTGTGCAGGTTTCAGCAGTTTCTCCACTGAAGTTGGCAAGAAATCCCATGGTGTTTGTAAAGCTTCGGTTCTGCTGTGAAGTGAAAATTGACATTTCAGCACAACACTAAATTCCAACAATTAGGCTTAAATTAAAGTTCTACTGTATTCCCTAGAACTAAGGTTTTCAAAACATAAAGGGAAGCAATATTATGCTAAATACCAATTCTGTCCTCTCTCGTGAAATAATCAGTTTGCAATCATGCCATTCATTCTAATGGCTTTGCATACATTTCTTGCTAGAACTGTCACATAAAAGGCTTACACTGGGAGCCCAGCAAGTTGGCTATTTCTTTCTAATTTCAAAGGTATTCAGAAACACTGGTATTAGCCGAAAAGCATTTGCAAGACTTGATGGCACAGTTAATTTCATTACAATTGACCAGAGGATGAAGTAGCACACACATAACACACACGGAGCTCACCAGCGAGGTTGGAACAGCAAAGCTGAGAAGTTAGGAAGTGCTCCCAACATCACCCTGTAACTTGAATGCCTGTCCATTGCATCTATACATGCATAAATCATAAAGATATACTTTGCAATTGTGCTACTTCACCATATTTTCCCTGCCTCAGTGCAGCAGGCAGTGTTTGCTTAATGAACAGCCACTCGTTATTTTGTTTTCTCATCCCTGTTCAGTGCATGGCCTAAATCTTTTTATTGCTCCCTGTTTAAACCCTGCTCTGCAGACAATTATTCTGGAGCCCTCCACTGTACCTGTCAGGGCAGTATTTAGCACCCACCGTGGAAACTTTGAGTCTGTGCTGCTAAAATTTTGGGGAAGATCTGAAAGTCACAAACCCCTGTAATTAATGGAAAGAATCCCCTGACTTTAACAGCAGGCAGTGAACTCTTGAATCACATGTTTGCACCTTCTAATACTCAGGGATCCCAATACATGGGATTCAGCACTACACAGATTAGGACAAATTAAACACTGGCCTCTCCTACGAGAACCCATAACCACATTTTAGGCTTCAAAGAAACCCCGAAACTGCCATGCAAGTGTCTGTGCACATGGAGGGATGCAAGAGAGCAGAACAAAAGGTGGGATCAGAGGAGGAGGAGGAGGGCAGAGGGGACACAGAGGGTCTGCACATGCTATAAACCACATGGCTCTTCCTGCACAGCAGCCCTGCATGCCTGGCTGGGAAGGGCCCAGCAGCCCAGGAATGTCCTCTGCTCTTCCTGATTTTTTAGGCAGACAGCTAAAATGTTGTCTGCAAACTGAACAGGGCAGCAGAGAGCAAAGCAGCTCCCAGAGCGCTCCCAGGGTGTTCCCAAGCACCCTGACAGCAAAGGCAGCCACCCCCGTCCCCCCCTCCAGACAGCAGCACCCCATGGAATGTCCCAGTGCCCTGCTGCGAGCATCTCACACAGGCAATGCTGAAAAAGCAGAATAAAACAAAATAGGCAAATTCAGCTCTCTCCCATCACAAAGTTTCCTTGTGGAAAACTGCAACTTTTTTCTTTTTATTACACAGGCTAAACCCCTTCTGCGTTAATCTAAATTGTATTCCAACCTTCCACAGATTTTTTTTTTATTCAGTCACAGACTGTTTCCAGACTCCTAGAGAGCTTTAGAGCTTGACATGTCAAAACACTCGTTGTGTTTGGGTTTCCAGAGGCTGAGGATGACCCTTAAACTGAGGCCAGGCACTACAAGACGACTTTTACAATGACTTTACGTTGCACAATCTGCTGCAGGAAACCAAGGCTAAATAATGGGATGTCTACTCCATACGAGCATGTATGTGAGTGAATCCATCTGTTCACTTACATGGTCAAGGCACCAAATAAAACTGCTCACCTATCATTATCACAACAGTCAGAATCTTTAAAGAACAACAGAAAAAACATATTAAAATAAAAAAAACCTGTTTTAACTGCTCTGACCACCAACAGGAGACTTGCTGAATGGAGGCACACAAAGGAAATGGCAGTTTTTGAAGCACAAGAAAGGCTTCTGAAAATACAGATCATTTGTATATGCATCAAACAGCAGAGACTTCTCTATACTTTAGCATAAAATGTTAAAAGCTCTAAAAAAGGTCTCTAAAAAAGCTTTGGAGCCTCCTATGGCTACACATATTCCAATAGGACTAATTTGATCTGCTTTTTGGAAAGGATATTAATCTATCTTGGGAACAATCTTTGTAGAAGAAGGTGTGGAAATGCATCCAGGCAGCTACTTCACATGATAGCTGGGAGAGCATGCAGAGAGGATGGTTTTACAATAAATATTGGGAACAGAGAATTGTTTCCTATGCTGCAAAGTGGGGAACTTAAAACATAGTTCTATAAGCAGCAAGGATAATGGACAGAAAGGTTGCACTGATTACAGCAGCTCTGGGTCAACTTTGCAAAATTCACAACTTTCAGAGGTCCAGAAATGGGTTTCACCAGACAAATCTCGATTGGGGCATCTCTATTTAGACAGTTTTGCCCAGTCCTGTGCAAACACAGAGAACAGCAGGAGAGAGAGCCCAAGGTGCTGCCCTGCTCTGCAGTTTGTGTCCATGACCTGCTGGGAAGGGGCAGAGCTGTTGTGTTTATTTTTTCTTGCTGTCTGCCTTGGGGCAAAAGGTGACACCATTTGTTTCTGTTTAGGCTCCACATTTATGCTGAGCTTTTGGCTCCCTTCTGTTCATTATTCTGGAGCTGGAGCTGCTGCAGAGAGCCCAGAGGAGGCAGCAGCAGGAGCAGAGGGATGGAGCAGCTCTGCTGGCAGGAAAAGCTGCGAGAGCTGCGATTGCTCAGCCGGGAGAGGAGAAGCTTTGGGGTGACCTCAGTGTGGCCTTGCAGGGCCTGAAGGAGCTGCAGGAAAGATGGAGAGAGACAATTGACAAGGGCTGGAGGGACAGGACCCAGGGAATGGCTTCCCAGTGCCAGAGGGCAGGGCTGGATGGGATCTTGGGCAGGAATTGTTCCCTGGGAGGGTGGGCAGGCCCTGGCACAGGGTGCCCAGAGCAGCTGTGGCTGCCCCTGGATCCCTGGCAGTGCCCAAGGCCAGGTTGGCCATTGGGGCTTGGAGCAGCCTGGGACAGTGGAAGGTGTCCCTGCCCATGGCAGGGGTGGCACTGGATGGGCTTTAAGGTCCCTCCAGGCCAGGCCATTCTGTGGCTCGCACAGCAGTTGTGTGGTACCTTTGCTCTCTGCTCAGGGATGGGCAAAGCCTTGATCTCCCATTTGATTTCCCAAAAGTCAGGAAGGTGAGCAGCACTCTGGGCTGACCATTGACAGCACCTTTCAGGATGTACTTTACAGTGGTTAAACATAAATGAATATAACAGCATATGATTGAAGTACATCCTGTCTTTTGGTTAATGCATGCAGTTAATTTAGCATCTGCTCTATAAATATCGCTTCCTCTTTCCACATCTTCCTAGCACACACCACTGTTTCCATGTGATGATGAATACTACCGCAGGCAACGTTGTAAGAAAGGAATTTTCTACATTACAGTACAGCACCAAACAAAGGGCACTTCATGCTGCAAAGGGCCAGCTAAAGGACAGACCTTCAGATTTGCATTCCCTTGACCAGTGAATCTCAAAAGACAGCATTGCTCAGAGTTGGAACCCTTTGTCTTTAGCAAAATTTTGCAAGAGCTTTTGCTTTTGCAAGGTGCACATCCCTCTGTTCCTCCGAATTCATCTTGCAGTCTGTGTGATGAGGATCACAGACAGAAGTCTCAGATGATGCATCAGTTTGCTCCCAGAGAGATTAAAAGGGCTGCAGAGCAGGGATGTGAGAACAGTGCTTATGGAGCAAAGCAGCAAAGAAAGGAAAACACCTCCAGAGTGAAAATTAGAAGAGAAACGACATTGGAAAGGACAAATTACAAACAATTAGGCAGAAAACAAAAGGCCCAAGAAAGCAGAGGTGTGTTTCTAGCATGGAGTTGTGAGGATACAAACCAGAGCAAAGGCAGCAGATCGAGCACGTCAGGGTCCGCCATCAGCCAGTGCATGCCTCCCTTTGCCTGGCTCATTTTCCTTGCAAAGCACACTCATTTCATCTGATGGTTTAAGCCCTTTTCTCTTCCTGTTGTTAGCTGCCTCTTCAAAAGCTCTCAGCATTTCATTGCCACATCTGTCTGGAGATGTTCCATTGTGCTGCAGCAGGGTTCTCTAGGAACCAGCAATACGTATGCCTTCCTCTTTTTTCTTCTCTTTTTTTTCCCCTTTCTCACTGAGGAAGGCCCTGAAGCCGTGTTCTCATTAAATCTTTATGGCTTTTTAAAATAAGAAGCTATTGTCCCATATACCTCCTTAATTATGCACCAATCAAAAAGTTTCAAAGAACAGCTCTGCCCGTGACAAGCAGGAGGCAACGGAAAGGGAAGAAGCCTAAGGAACGACTGCTTCCTGTAAAACAGCAACCTGTGTAAGAGGTTGGGCAAGAGGATGGCCTAGCACAGGAAAGGGACTAAAGGCTCCCAAGGGAAAATCATTCTGACTAAGATTCTATTTTTGTCAGATCTATATTCTTATTTAGAGGGCGCACATGCAATTATTTACTGCCCCAAGAAGGCTTCACGGTGCTCCTGACCCAAACAGACATTCATAACAGACATTTGGAAAACCCTTCAAGTGTCCACCCCAAAACACCTGGAGCTCAGGCATTAGGAGTGAGTGACTTTGGAAATAAAGCAGCTTATTACTTCAGTAATACCTAACCAGCCAGGTTCTGACATGGAATATCTAAGGAGCTAAATTATGGCACATGGTACCTGTGTAAATTTCTTGGGCCTCAAAGACAGCAAGGCCAACACCACGAGAATAAATTTATAAAATAATACCAATGGTTTGATCTGTAATTTCTATGTCTAATTCCAAATTAGGTTTGTGTCGATTCACACAGAAGGTTTGGAAGCAACATTACAGCTTCAGACAAATGTTCTTAGAGAAGCTTTTAGACAAATTGTAGGAATCTCTAGAAGAAAAGTTATTTCTACCACAGAAGCAGTAAATGCTGTAATGTGGTGGCAGCTCTGACATCATGAGTCGATACCCTAGGTCAATGCTCCAAGGCCTGACGAAGATCAGGAAAAAACCATCTCATCCAGTTTTTCCTCTCTGTGAAACTTATCAAGAGTTTAGGCTTAGGCTGCTTCAGTTTTAGATGTAGGTTTGTAATTAGGAAAATTATCATTTATTCTCCCAAAAACTGAGGCTGCACCACAACACGAATGGTCCTGGCTACATCCAGATCCATGCAGGCTCTGAGATGGGGCTCTCCAGAACTCCATGCTGAGCTCCTGGAAATGCCACTTGTTTTCTTTGCAGCTGCATCCAAATGTTACAAAATTCCACCCTGGGACACGAAGCAAAGATTCTCCAGGGATTAAACGCTTTTCTAAACCTAGATGATATTAGAAATAAATTAACATAACTATTCCAAGCTACTTTTTCATTAAAGCACTAGCATTTACACTGCAATTAACACCACCTTTAGTGCAGTGGTACCTGTTTAAACAGGGAAGGGTTATCACTGAGTGCAGCAGGGCTGAACACAGACACTTGTGATGAGTTCCCACGTGAGAGAGAAGGGGTGAGAACGTGTCCAGCAGCCCTGGCTGTGTAAGCAGGCCCAGGCAGAAGCAGCACCGAGCTCTGGTTGGGCTCTAATCCAGGCTCTGGCCCTGTCCCTTGCCAGCCCTGCAGCTCCTCCAGCAGTGGCAGTGACAGATGTTCTGCACGAGTAATCCCTCATCCCTTAATCCCAGCAGAGGGTGAGGATTGATGGGCACCGGGCACTCAGAAATAAAGAACTTGGAAATGCGTAAGCTGGGGCTGGAATAAACAGTATTGAATAAACATATTAATAACAATACGGGCTTCAGAGCGAGATTAGCTGCTGACACAAATAACATTTATTCACACTACAGGGAGTGATTCCAGAGAAGCAACACGAAAGTGCACACACAGGTACTGTTAAATCAAAAAGGCTTTGCGTAAAGCAGCAAAAAAAAAAAAAAAAGGGAGAAAGTATGACGAGAAGTGATGCTGTTTCCTCTTTTTTCAAGTGCCTAACAAAAAAATTAACCAGCTGTAGCAGCTACAGGTGCAAAGTAGAGAATAGGGGGGTCAAATCAATGCTTCTGCTCAAATGTTCACAACACTTCCTAGTGCGGGACCTGGACAGAGAAGGGAACAGTTTGGTTGTACACACTGACAGAGCTCGCCGCTAAAATCAGGCACCACTTCTTTCTGTGGCACGGAATTGCTTTTTTAGAGGTGTCACCACAGAAACAGAGTGTCTACCTTCCGTTTGCTGTGGGTGAATCCATCATGTTTACATCCGAACACTTGCTTAAAATGCTCTAAATTTGTCATCTGCTGTTCCACTAAACATGGTTGATTCCAAGTCAAGGCCTCAGTTACAGCTGGAAGCATCAGGCAGGTCTGATTTTCACAAGTTTGGCCCCTAAAAATTAAATCATCCAAAGGGGTCTCAGCATCTCAAATCCGCTTCAGCGACCTGTAATTCATACAGGACATTGAAATGTGATTTTATCTAAGGTTTCTGCTCAAAGGCTGAGCAACAAATAACAGAGTAATTTCTGGGTGGAGTGGAACAAAGAGCTGGGAGACGGCTGGTGCAGCAGGAGTGAAACATATGTGAGGGATGCCGAGGGCCGGCTGGGGCCGGATGCTCCGGGAAGCACTCGGGTTTTCTGCCTGGAATGAAAGGGACAGATGGATGATTCTGGCCACGGGGATTAACCATTGTGCAGGTAAATATTCAAAACATCAACCCCCAGAACTGCACCTTCAAATGCAAAATGTGTTCTGGTGCCCCAGCGCTGAGGAAAGCAGCAGCTGGACGTGCTCAGCTTGAAAGGCAGGAAGGACAGGAGGGCAACAATGGGAAGTAATTATGAAATTCAATTTTTTTTGCACTTTCTGTCCCTAATTTTGCTTTAAGCAGGCATCTGCTGTGTAACACAGTCTTCATATGCAACAGAAACAGAATTCCATGCACTTGAAAGGACTCGTGTAGGGTTTCAGTGTCAGATCTCCGAGCAAAGCCTTTCACTGATTTCATCAAGGCCCAGGCTGCGGGTGAAACCTGACCACTGACTCCATCAAAATGACACACAAACTTCTTAATTGCTTTACAGCCCCTCAACCCCACCTTTTCCCCATTGCTTTCCAAGCCAAAAAACAAGAAGACAGAAAGAGCATGGGGTAAAACACCAAGTCCTCTATCCTCGGCACACCTTATGTTCTGACAAGCCATGAAGATGATTGAAAGCCAGTGAAATTTCCCAGATTTAACTGAATATTTCATGTATTCAGCACAAAGCAAAGACCTTTTATTCTTCAATGGTCTCACAAGGAATAAATGGAAGTGAGCTCTGGTTAATAAAGTGTTTGTATACAGCACAAGCAGAGTGGAACAAACTTTCTTTCACCGACAAATTCAACCACAAGTCAATCGGAATTTATTTACATCTCAAGAAATTGACTTTATTTCAATTTTTCATCACAAAAACACATTCTGCTGGACATATAGGACATAAAATCTGAGTTTCCTTGGATAATTACAGTCAACTCAAGACTGACAACAACTTTCAAGACAAACCTGCTGCATTTTTAAAAGGGCCAGGCTCAGTGTCCTGCTGTCAGTCCTAATTGGTGGTGTGGTTGTTGTCAGGGAGTCAAATAAAACTTGGCAGACCAGACCTCCGCTTTGTCCTTTGTCCACAGGCATCCTCACTGAATTTGGCTCTGGCATTTCCTACCTCTGCACTGAAAAAAAGGGTGTAAAAGTCCTTTTCACTGTCTCAGGGGTAGTGTGGGAAGGAGAAGCACGTGGAAAATGAAGACTCTCAGCTGTCAGCGATGAAGGCTACGCATCTGAGACTTAAAAAGCACTCCCATCATTTGCTTTGAGGGCTGGCACATCCCTCAGAACATGTACCTGTGAGGAAAACAGGAGCTTCTGAGAGCTGAGGGCAACATAATTCTCACCCCACAAACAAACCCCGGCTTCCCTTTCAGTGGGGTGGCACAAGCTGCCTTCTGCTGTGCCAGTCACAGCCAGGCCCCGCTGTAATCCTCGTTACCCTCACTGTGAATTCCCCACAAGCTGCCAAAATCTGTCAGAAAGGAAAAAACACCTTAAAGCACCCACCACATCTGGGAGGAAAAGATAGTGGAGTGCTTCCAGAGAAGCAGCTGAAATGCAGTGGTGAAAACGCTGCTGAAGCACAGTTAGTGGAGGGATTGGGAGAACTGGACTCTTCTGCAGGGCGAACCAGGAACGGGGCACTTTCCTCGTCAGAAAGCACAGCACAAGGAGCGAAGGCTCTGAACTCAGCGAGGTGACAAACCCGATGCAATTCCAGCTGCACCCAGCTCCGTGCACTCCCTGCCTGTGCCCTCCATCTCTGCTCACTGCCCACTTCTGTCTCCCGGAGCTGCAGTAAAACACCCAAGGAGCTTCTCAGCCCCTGGGGCTGTGAGAGCACCCAGTGAGCTCGTTTCTGCACCACAACGATCTGCTGCTGTTTGGGATCGAGTTCCAGCTGTCCTGGCAGGAACAGAGCAGATCTGGCAGTGCCATGGGGAGGGGGAGCTGCTTCTGTAGAACTGCACATTTCCCCGAGATTTGCATTCCAAATAGGCCACAAAACGTAGCACCAAAACACTCGGTGTTCTGCTGACAGCAGCAGCGAAAAACCATTTAATGGAAAAGGAACTGAGTGCTTTTATGGGAGGGCTCAGCGTTCAGGTCAGAGAATGGCAAAATTCTTCTGGTGTGTGGGATGAACCCTCCCTGTTCTCATCATTGCTGCTCTGTGGTCTCCTGAACACACAGAGGAAAGAAAATTGGGGTTCCTAACTGGCTGCAATGGTGTTTTCCTCCAGGTGCTGCCTTTCTGTACAGCTCCGCACCGGCCCTGAGCAGAGGCTGAGGGCACAGCAGCACAAAAAAGTCTGGGATGCTGGATTGGTTTCCAGACACCTTTGAACACAGAGTTTCCATGTTTTTTTTTTTTTTTTTTTTTTTTTTTTAATTTTTCCCTCTGCAGTTTTATTACTGACCTTCTTTTATCATCCAACACTCTAAACTTCTAAACTTTAAAATCAAGCAGAAGCACAAAGCCTCCAAATGAGGCAAGAATTTCCTATGGCTACATTGTCAGGCACAATCCTTATGGAAGCACCTAAAAGTAAACCTCATAATCTAATTTTTCCCCCTTATTTGTTAAGCAGCAACACTAATGATTTGATCATGAAACACTTATGCATATGAATGAGCTTTTACATAAGGCCTGATTTTAATTAAAAAACAAACCCAACTTTAAAACAAACTCAACCCAACCCCAGAGCCAGAAATAGGAAAAAACTCTGTGGCAAGTGGGGCAGTAACAGTGCAACTGGTACCAGCTATTAAACAGAGCTACACTGCTATAATTCTATGAATTCTTGAAGAAACCACAAAGAAATATGCACTATCTGCCAGAGGAAAGATAAACAAGATCGAGGCAAAAGCAGGAGTTCAGAGGTTACTGAGAAAAGGTTTCTAAAGAAATTGGTTCCAGGGAAGGAAGGGGTTCAGGAGAGAAGGGCAGGCAGCCAGGGAAGGTCAGGGCTGGAACAACCGGGCATGGGCAGGGCTAGAAACAGAGCTGGAAAATGCTCTGAGACAAGGTCCAAGAGCTACGAGAAGTTCTTCTGCAAACAAAGATCAGTCATGTTTCTCAGGAGGTTTCTTTGCCACGGAAATAAATCACCAGAAAGAGACGAGCTGGATCCTCATCCCACTGGCTGGCATTGACAGTTATTTTAGAGGAAAGAGATCATTCCCGATCCGTATTTATTCATTCCAGAAATCAGGTTTCACTTTGTGCACACTATTGCAACACTTTTGATCCCATAACCTGCACTCTCTACTTTCCTTACCAAGGCCTAGCAGAAGCAGTTCAGTACCTGGCTTCTGATGAACAAATTCAAACCAATGCCTGATTATTTTTTATCCTTTTTTTTGTCTTAAAGGAATAAATTGGAAGTCCAACAACTCTACAATGTTTGAAATTGTAGATCTCAATACTTAATGAGGCCAAATTAATGGCACGCGTATCATTTCAAGCATTTAACTTTGTGTCTTTAGGGGGAATTAAGAGTTCTGTTACATTTCAAATGAAGTTGTTCCAGCCAGCAGTCAATGCAAAGCATCTTGATAAAGACTGAGCATTTTGTACTTTTATCTCTGATTTTAGACCTCTATCTGCTCCATGCTGCAGCTGTCAGTTTTCCCATCTTTCCTTCACAAGTGGCCATCAGTGAAAACATCTGTGAAATCACCTGCTTACCCCATACACTTAATCAGGTATAGCTGTGCTACTGCTAAAGATGAAAGCACCAAACCCACAACTTTTATTTATTTCTCTGTAACCCAACTCCCTGTTTGCAAAACCTCTTTTTTTTTTTTAATTTCCCCACAGAGCAGGCTTTGCCAATCTCCATCTCAGCAGCAAAAAAAGCCCTTTGGGCTCCAGACTGTTAACTATTGCTGTATTGCCTTCCAATTTGCCTCTGCATATCACCAGAGATGTGCCCCTCAGCCAGTCCCAGGTCACTTTTAGACTCCGATTCATGGCCCAAGCCCCATGAGTTCCTCATGTGGCTGCCTGGAGCTCAGCACTCCCACGGGAGAGGGGAGCAGCAATGCGTTTCCTTTATTTATTCACATTTGTCTCCAAGTCCATCACGGCATTGCTCGATCAGCTCTGATCAATGCTGGGGTGTCAGTTTAGATGCAAACCCTTTAAAAAGCTGCACTTTGGGTCTTAACAATAATCAGGAGGTCTCCAACCAACATATTTATTGAGCTTGAAAGCATCACCCTCAGCCAAATGTGTTTGACCCTCCATTCACATCACTGCAGCAGAACCTTAAGTAGCATTTTGCACTGGAATGCTCCTAAATATCTCAAATCCAGACACGAACTCCTTGGTAATCCGATTGTAATCCAGCTTTCAGTGCTTTCCTGTTTCCTTGTGTGCTGCAAGTTAGGCTGCTGTGCAAACTACAGGAACACTAGGGACAACCCTTTCTCCCCAAAGAAAACCCCAAACCCCAAAATCCCCCAAGCAGTGTTTTCATACAGCCCTTCAGGGCACACCTGCAAAACCTTATTTCCTTTGATGTTCTCTGGAGACATTAATTAATCACTTATCGGGTCATGAGCCCAGAGAACATCACAAGAGGATTTTCCAGGTGCAGGGCCTTAGCTGCTCTCTGTGCTTTCAGCACGGGGCTGTGCTGACACCACTTTGCCCCAGGAGAACACATTTGGTTCTATTTAGGTGAAAATGTCATAAGCAGCGTCGTAGCCTTCCTGAATATCGATGTTTGGAAAACAGGTCTTGAAAGTTCACTTTTCTATTTCTTTCAAGGGGAAATCATAGATATTGAGGGGTGCAAAGATGGAGATGTGGCTGGAGCATCTCTCTTGTGAGGAGGGACTGAGGGAGCTGCCTGTTAACGTGGAGAAGGCTGAGAGGGGACCTTATCAATGCACACAGATATCTTAAGATGAGGGGGTCAGACACTTCTCAGTGGTGCCCAGCCACAGGATAAGGGGCAAGGGGCACAAAGGGGAACACAGGACATTCCATCTGAATATGAGGAAAAGCTGCTTTGAGGGTGACAGGGACTGGAGCAGGATGCCCAGAGAGATAGTGGAGCCCCCTTCTCACAAGATACTCAAAACCCATCTGTGTCAGCTGCTCGGGGTGGCCCTGCCTGGGCAGGGGGCTGGACCAGATGATCTCCAGAGGCCCCTTCCAACCCCAACAATTCCTTGATATTCATTTGGTACAATACAGTCTCACCGATATGAAAACATCAAAAAAGACACGGCAGGTGATCCCTGAGAACCTCCTCTAGAATCTCCTTGGCATCACACCAGCACCTGCACTAAAGAGGGCTTGGCCACAGAGCAATGCAAAAACTCTCCTCTCCACAAGCCCTAAGTGTAGCCCATCCTGGAAAGCATGCAGAGCAAATTAGTCATCTAAAAACTCACATTTTGGCATGCGGAGAAGTAAAATGTTACACTGATTTCCCAAGTGTCTAAAAAGTAGATCAAGTAACACTAAAATGGAATTGTCAAACTGGAAAATGATTTTCACCGAGATAATCTTTATACTTGGGAAATAAATATTGCAGAGGATTTCCAGTGCAGCCCAACTCTGATGCGCAATATCCCTTTATCAACTCTTCCCTCTTGACACGCACTCATTTCTCCCCTTTTTCTGAAGACTGTTGCAATCAGCCCCTACTGTGGTACTCATGAAGGCCTGGTGAGGATTGGAGATTACAAGATTTATGGTGAGTGAACCCATGAATTGATACAGAACATTTTCCTTGTGACTCTGCCTAAGCTTGAACCTTCCCTATACACTTTATC
This sequence comes from Struthidea cinerea, assembly GCA_013397865.1. NCBI lineage: Eukaryota > Metazoa > Chordata > Aves > Passeriformes > Corcoracidae > Struthidea > Struthidea cinerea. The sequence goes on from VZTI01005477.1 coordinate 543,981, forward strand.
CTAATTAAATAAAATTTCCATTGACATTCATCGCAAGTTATAGGAAGAGCCCAGTCCAAAATGCATGTGGGCTTCTCTGCTCCCAAGTGCTCCATGTTCATTTGCNTTTTATTTATTTCTCTGTAACCCAACTCCCTGTTTGCAAAACCTCTTTTTTTTTTTTAATTTCCCCACAGAGCAGGCTTTGCCAATCTCCATCTCAGCAGCAAAAAAAGCCCTTTGGGCTCCAGACTGTTAACTATTGCTGTATTGCCTTCCAATTTGCCTCTGCATATCACCAGAGATGTGCCCCTCAGCCAGTCCCAGGTCACTTTTAGACTCCGATTCATGGCCCAAGCCCCATGAGTTCCTCATGTGGCTGCCTGGAGCTCAGCACTCCCACGGGAGAGGGGAGCAGCAATGCGTTTCCTTTATTTATTCACATTTGTCTCCAAGTCCATCACGGCATTGCTCGATCAGCTCTGATCAATGCTGGGGTGTCAGTTTAGATGCAAACCCTTTAAAAAGCTGCACTTTGGGTCTTAACAATAATCAGGAGGTCTCCAACCAACATATTTATTGAGCTTGAAAGCATCACCCTCAGCCAAATGTGTTTGACCCTCCATTCACATCACTGCAGCAGAACCTTAAGTAGCATTTTGCACTGGAATGCTCCTAAATATCTCAAATCCAGACACGAACTCCTTGGTAATCCGATTGTAATCCAGCTTTCAGTGCTTTCCTGTTTCCTTGTGTGCTGCAAGTTAGGCTGCTGTGCAAACTACAGGAACACTAGGGACAACCCTTTCTCCCCAAAGAAAACCCCAAACCCCAAAATCCCCCAAGCAGTGTTTTCATACAGCCCTTCAGGGCACACCTGCAAAACCTTATTTCCTTTGATGTTCTCTGGAGACATTAATTAATCACTTATCGGGTCATGAGCCCAGAGAACATCACAAGAGGATTTTCCAGGTGCAGGGCCTTAGCTGCTCTCTGTGCTTTCAGCACGGGGCTGTGCTGACACCACTTTGCCCCAGGAGAACACATTTGGTTCTATTTAGGTGAAAATGTCATAAGCAGCGTCGTAGCCTTCCTGAATATCGATGTTTGGAAAACAGGTCTTGAAAGTTCACTTTTCTATTTCTTTCAAGGGGAAATCATAGATATTGAGGGGTGCAAAGATGGAGATGTGGCTGGAGCATCTCTCTTGTGAGGAGGGACTGAGGGAGCTGCCTGTTAACGTGGAGAAGGCTGAGAGGGGACCTTATCAATGCACACAGATATCTTAAGATGAGGGGGTCAGACACTTCTCAGTGGTGCCCAGCCACAGGATAAGGGGCAAGGGGCACAAAGGGGAACACAGGACATTCCATCTGAATATGAGGAAAAGCTGCTTTGAGGGTGACAGGGACTGGAGCAGGATGCCCAGAGAGATAGTGGAGCCCCCTTCTCACAAGATACTCAAAACCCATCTGTGTCAGCTGCTCGGGGTGGCCCTGCCTGGGCAGGGGGCTGGACCAGATGATCTCCAGAGGCCCCTTCCAACCCCAACAATTCCTTGATATTCATTTGGTACAATACAGTCTCACCGATATGAAAACATCAAAAAAGACACGGCAGGTGATCCCTGAGAACCTCCTCTAGAATCTCCTTGGCATCACACCAGCACCTGCACTAAAGAGGGCTTGGCCACAGAGCAATGCAAAAACTCTCCTCTCCACAAGCCCTAAGTGTAGCCCATCCTGGAAAGCATGCAGAGCAAATTAGTCATCTAAAAACTCACATTTTGGCATGCGGAGAAGTAAAATGTTACACTGATTTCCCAAGTGTCTAAAAAGTAGATCAAGTAACACTAAAATGGAATTGTCAAACTGGAAAATGATTTTCACCGAGATAATCTTTATACTTGGGAAATAAATATTGCAGAGGATTTCCAGTGCAGCCCAACTCTGATGCGCAATATCCCTTTATCAACTCTTCCCTCTTGACACGCACTCATTTCTCCCCTTTTTCTGAAGACTGTTGCAATCAGCCCCTACTGTGGTACTCATGAAGGCCTGGTGAGGATTGGAGATTACAAGATTTATGGTGAGTGAACCCATGAATTGATACAGAACATTTTCCTTGTGACTCTGCCTAAGCTTGAACCTTCCCTATACACTTTATCCTAATTAAATAAAATTTCCATTGACATTCATCGCAAGTTATAGGAAGAGCCCAGTCCAAAATGCATGTGGGCTTCTCTGCTCCCAAGTGCTCCATGTTCATTTGCTCCATGTGGTACAAGTACAAAATCCTAGAGAGTTCTGCAAAACAAACCTGATCTCTGGAAACAACATAAGAAGGACATGGAACTGTTGGAGAGAGTCCAGAGGAGGCCACGGAGGTGCTGGGGGGACGGGAGCCCCTGCCCGGGGGAGCCAGGCGGGGAGAGCGGGGGCTGCGCAGCCTGGAGAGGAGAAGGTTGTGTGGAGAGCTCACAGCACCTTCCAGGGGCTGCAGGGAAACCAGAGAGGGACAATTCCTCAGGGACTGCAGGGACAGGACCCAGGGAATGGCTTCCCAGTGCCAGAGGGCAGGGCTGGATGGGATATTGGGAAGGAATTGTTCCCTGGGAGGGTGGGCAGGCCCTGGCACAGGGTGCCCAGAGCAGCTGTGGCTGCCCCTGGATCCCTGGCAGTGCCCAAGGCCAGGCTGGACACTGGGGCTTGGAGCAGCCTGGGACAGTGGAAGGTGTCCCTGCCCATGGCAGGCAGTGGGACTGGATGATTTTTAGGGTCCTTTCCAAACCATTCTGCGATTCTATGACACTTAACTCCATTAGGAGAACCTTCTGGAAGGTTCTCTGTTTGAACAAATGCAGTGTGCAGACTCTGCACTGTCAGGCAGCAGCTGCTCTCCTGACCACAGAAGGCACAGGGTGTCACATGGAGACAGAGCTGGGGGGTGTGGAAAGCTGCTGGGCTGCCTGAGAGCAACACATGAGCTGCCCTCTATGCTCTGGGGTTTGCTCATCTCTGAGATCCAAGTGTTTTCTTCCCCCTGCTGTAGCACTCACAGCACTGGAAAAGTGAGAATATGTCCTCACATCCCATGATACAATGACACAGGACCAGTGCAGTGTCCTGGAACTTGAGCAGCTGCAAACACGAACACCGCACTTGTGGATTCCCACTTCTCTGTGTCCCTCCTGGCACCTGCAGTTTGGGAGGTGCCTTTGGTCCCTGAGCAGCACATGAAAATAGCATTGCAGTTTCAGAATAAATGACTGTAGCATCTTATCAAGAAAAGATATGGGGGCTGACATTCCTAAAAATATAACTTTGGTGCTAAACAGACACCTGGCATCACAAGCGGAAAGCAAACATTGTTTTAAAATCAAAGCAAGCTTTTAAATCTTAACTAAAGTGGAAACTCTCCCCTCCTTAAACCCACAGTGGAGTGTGTCTCCACACTCCACTTCTCCCGGGACCTCACATGCTAATTAGTGACGTTCCAGGTTACTGGAGCATCTCCTTGTCTCCCATCCTGCCACAAGAGGGAAGGACAGTCTGAATCACAGAGTTAGAGAGAAGACAGGGAGGAAAAACAACTCTTCATTTCAACTTTCTCCCCTCCACTCCAGAACACATGCACACGCTGGTTTAGAGCCTGCACTGCTTTGTTCCATCTAGTTACATGACATTCCAGCAGCAGGAAAATGCTTCACAGCATCGGAGTCCATGTGCAGGGAAATTTCCAAAGAGGCTGCTCACAGAACAAAGGAATTTCCAGTCGGACCTGTCATTTTTATCCTCTCTGAATTCTTGGCAAGCTACTTAGTGTAAAGGTTTGGTTGCTGGGGATTTTTGTTTTTCTGATATTTCACTGTGTGGAATCCTTTCCTGCCGCTGCAGAGATCACCCTCCTGCCAACTGAATGCTACAAAGAACAGTCCTGGTGGCCCCAGTCCTGAACTTGGTGCCCACTCTGTCAAGGCCAAGCACATGTGAGAGCCTTTTCAACTCTGCTCCTCTTCCCTGCAGGTCAGGCTGTGGTCACCTCTCTGCTCCATCTCGCTGACCATGGCTTGACTCCGAGGGAAAAATCAGGCTTCAGACTTGTGAAACCCAGAAACAATCAAGATGGTCACTGCAACACACAGGGAAGAAGGGAGCTGGGGCAGCATTTTCAGTATCAGAGTCATGTTTTTATACTTGGCTACAATTTCCCACCTGTGGTGCTCTTGAGTCCACACTGAAATAAGACCTGCAGGGAGCCGGGGAACCTCAGCTCCCAAAAATCAGAAGATGAGAAAAAATCAGCTTCCTTTCTTCACAGCCCTCCAAGTGCTGTGTCAGAAAAAGCTGATAGGAGAAGCTGAGGAGACGGGATGGGGGTGAAGCTGTAAGAGATGCTGAGAAATCCGAGGGTTTACTATGGAATGTGGTACAGCAGCCAAGCTCCATGGCACTGGTTCAGGAAAGCAATTATAAACATTCCTGACTGCCTCCCTCCTCAGGAAACATCTTAATAAGGTACTTCTCTTTAAAAAATATACTGACTGTTGGGATGTATATGTCCTGAATTGGGGACTGCATCTGGAGATAAGATCCACGTGGAAAAATGTGTCTCTCCCAAGGTCCAGAGAACAAAAAGCTCTTTTGGAAAGTTAAAAATAAAATAACATTAGTTAACTTTTTTATACTCCTGGCCAAGGAATATTAAAAATGTGATGTATTGAACACTTCCAGGGATGGGGCAGCCACAGCTTCTCTGTGCCAAGGCCTCCCCACCCTCACAGGGAGGAATTTCCTCCTAATATCCCATCCAAACCTGCTCTCTGTCAGTGTGAAGCCATTCCCCCTTGTCCTGTTGCTCCAGGCTCCTGTAAATACCCTCTCTCCATCTTTCCTTCAGGCACCTTTAAAGAGGACGCAGAGGTACATTCCCTCCACCTGGAACAGGCTGCAGCTCCAACATTCCAGGTGTTTCTGTGACCACAGCTGTAAAGGACACAAAGCTTCACAAAATCCCCCAAATTCCCAAAAGCTACCAATTGATCAACATAACACCATCTGAAGGCTCATTTTGACAGGGCACTGGGATTTTTGACCAGCCCTGAGACACCAGCATTATTTCTGCCTGGCCTGGGTATGGGCATAGCTCAGCACAAACTTTCCCACAGACACTAAACTGGGGAGTGAAGAGGCGCCCAGAGAGAGGCTCCCCGGCACCAAGAACTCGTGAGGAATGGCAAAAAAAGCAGGGGGAACAAGGAGACACAGGACACCCCACAAACAGCAGGGTTTAGGTAGAGGCTGGAGAAGATCTGCCCTGCTGGTGGTCTCTGGTGGCACTGGCCACCTCTAACGAGGTCCAGGACCAACAGGCCCACAGAGGTGGCTGTTCTCTCTCCCTCTGTCTGATTTTATTCCTGCTTTCATACACACAGTCCCTCTGCTTTATCCCATAAATCTTCTATCACTTCCAGTACAAGCAGAAGCACAGAGAATTCATCATGAGAAATGACTGAACAACGCTGAGATGGGTTATTAGCAAACTCCGACTGAAAATGAGGGTGCGAAACAGCAAGGAAAGAAACAGCTCTTTAAGAGGTCTTAGGACCTCACTCCCACTAGAAGAAAATGAGAATAAGGAATCCAGGCTCTTTTGAAAGACCTCCAACCATCATTTTCAGCTGCATAAAGGGAAACATCCTGTAGCTCATCTACAGCACTGCAGCTAAACCAGTGTCTAAACTGCCATAATTCAGTGTCATTTGAGAACTGGAGATTCTGGGAAAAGATGATCCTGCTCCTTCAGACATAAACATTGTTCCTCCCTTTCATATAATGTGTAGAAAAGCATAGGATCAGGTCTGAATAGGCAGGACACACATGAAAGCCATTCAAGAATTTGCAGAGACCTCTGCTGTCTCTGTGGGTGGGGTGGGATATTTCGGCCCGAGAGTCTGTTTTGAAATACACCAAAAAGAGAGACAAAAAGCAAAAGCTGCGAACAACTGCAGTTCGGTCAACAGAAACAGACAATGGAAGAAGATTCAGATAAAAATCCCAAAACTCTTGAAAAGATCGGAAAAGTTTTGTTTCATCAGACATTTTCAGTATGTTCACAAAATAGTAAACACGCAATTTATGGTGGGCTTTGCCTTCTAACTGTAAAGTAGAACTCCCAAGCTGCCTTCTGCTCTGACACATCGTGAGAATGAGCAAACAAAAGGAAGAAAACAAAAGTTACAATGAGAAAGAAGCTGCCCCCAGCCTGAGGCCTGAGCACTGCAAGAGATGGATGTGGGGCGGGCATGAAGTCAAACTGCAGCAGAACAAGGAGACACAATTTTAGTCTGGATTTAAACACTGAGGAAAGAAGTGGGGGAAAGAAAAGAGAAAAAGGGATTTTACACAACAGTTAGACAATGACTGAGCTGAGACATTCCTGTACAAGAAATGTAAAAGCAACCATCACCTTTCATATCCTTATAAAGTTAGCAACAGCAAATCCAGCCAGGCCAATCCCAGAGCTGCACAAGGGAATATTCACAGGGCTCCCATCAGCCGCATGTTTTCCCACATTCTTCAGGGCAATGAACACACTTCCTATTGAAAAATGCGAAAGCAAGACAGTCCATTCATCTGAGGGAGTGCACCCATCTTATCAGTATCTGAGCAGATCAAAGCCTCCACACACTCCCAGCACTGCCACCAAAACTGGGGAATGTCTGAAGAAACTCCTCGTTCCCATAAGTAAATTAAACACTCAAAAAGGAGTCAAAGCATCAGTGCCTTCAGCCAAGTTTGCTGCAGTGCTGCCAGTGAATCAGGGGGCTCTCCTGCCTCATGAAGAGGATAACACACCACAGAGTCAGCTCCGAGCCTGCCTCTCCTGCCTAAACCTTTGTGACACATTGTGACAAAAAATATGTGCTGAGGCTTAAAATACCCAGTCCTGCTTGTCACTGGGCCTTTCAATCTCTCCTAATGGACTGCATCCTGCTTGACAACTTTCAGCTGAAAGGGATTCCACAGCATTTATTTTCCACATACAGTTCCTATTTATATATATAAATGCCTTCAAAATGGTCTGGATTTTCAAGCAGTTCTAGGAGTGTCACAGTCAATTTTTAGAGTGAAATACAGACTTCTCAATCATGGCAGCACTTCCTAAAATGTTTCTCTGACTGTAACACTATCTGAAGAAAAATTCTCTAAGTAAACTGCAATTCGACTAAAACCCAAAAATGCCCATAGGCTCACCCCTAGTTTATCCAATTAGCTGCGTGTTTGAGAGATTAAAGCATTATCAACGTTAGAAAATACTCCTAATGAACAACCAGCTGGGAGGTTTGACTCCATGGGATGTGTCTGGATGGTTCCCTCTGACTCCTGTATCTGAAGTGTTCCTTCAGCTAACCAGCAATAGCAATAGTTAATTAACTTCTGGTTCTTTGAATCTGCAGATCCAGGGATTAAACCTGCAAAGTCCCAGGCATCTTCTACTCCCAGTGCAGCCAGGACAGAGTCCCAGAGAGCCATTAGGTAAACCCGAAGTAATCTTACATAATTAATGGAAAAACCCTGTAGCTTTTGGACAGCAGGTGGGTTTATGAAAAGGACCTCATAACACCCCCAGAAGCCAGTTGAGAGATTACAAATGCCATAATCTGCTGTAACGTTCCTTCTTTAGTTCCTGTGTGCTGAAATTCCAGCCAGGGAATGAGATGGAGGTATGTCTTTATGTCTTTTAAATTGTCATTTGATTAAAAGTCAGCAGCTGCATCATCTGAAACAATACAGTGCTCATGCTGGGAAGTCACAAACGCAAACTGCACTTTATTAAACCAGTTAGAAGCTGTTAAAATGCAGAATGCTGCTGGCACACCTTTTAGAGCAGATACTAAAATGCGCATCATGTGGGCACCTTAAATGAGTCGCTTTTAAAAAGATTTATTTTTCAATCATTCCATAAACAAGAATAAATCAAAAACAACTCAGTCTTTCACCCCACTGAGATAAAGTAAATGCAAATGCTGTTTTCAAAGTTAATTGGCTCTGAAACACTTAAGTCTTGGAAAATAATTTTGAATGACACAACTTTTGCAAAACTTATATATTTTTCTATATCCATCATCTTTCTCAGCATTTGCAGCTCCCGAAGCATAAAAATATTTCAATAAGTTAACACAACTCCATGCAAATGCTGGAAAATGTATAATCCCTCATGCGAAATCAGGTTAACATTTGTCCTTATTCTAGCGCCGAAGTAAAACGCAGAGACAGGAATAAAAGTGAAATGTAAATGGTATAAATGGGGCTTGGTGACACAAATGAGGGCTTTGATCTGCTGCAATTGCGACGGCTCTATCAAGGCTATTTCGTGCTCGTGCGTTCTGCAGGAGCCGAGTGGCAAAGCACCGACTGATCCGGCACCTTTGAAGCCGATTTTGTAGCACTGTTTGTTCCCATCGACCCAGATCAATGCTGAACATGAGCCAACACACGTGGAACGCGGAACATCCCGGCAGCCCTTCGGAGGAGGTGCTGGGGGCAGGGGCATCGTTGTCCCGGGATGAGCCCGCTCCGTTCCCACGAGACACGGAGATGCCACCCAGGTTCTGGCCGGCACGGGGGCGCTCCTGGGAAGGTGGCACCCCTGGGATGCCCCGGAGGGCACCGAGCTGCTGCGCTGCCCTCTCCGGCATCCCAGCATCTGGAGTGCCCTGGTGGAATCCAGGGGGCTGGAGGTGCTGCAGGCAGGGCTCCGGAATGCAGGGAGAGCCTCGGACTGCGCTGGTTTAATAACAGCAGGCAGTGAGTGGCGGAGAAACTCGGGGTAATCCTGCTGCTCTCTGTCTCCGGACGGTGTCCCCTGCATGGCAATGTCCCCGGCCAGCCCGGGACTGTGGCTGTGCGCTCCGCTCCGGTGGCACCGGCGGCTTCCCTGCCTCCCTCCTCATGCTAATGAAACCTGCAGCTCCGCTGGCCGGACCCCGCTGGAATACAAATCCTGCCTGCATCCCTCCATCAATCCCTGCACGCTCTCTTTCTCTCCCCTCTCCCTTCCATCCGCAGTCACCAGATGCTTCAGGCAAAAGGCAAGAACATTGTAATAAAATGACATCTCCAAACAGAGAGCCTATTTTTTTTTCCCCGAGGCCCCTGGCTATCTCGGTTTCATTACATGTCTCAGGAGGGGGCATCACTCCCTGACAACTAACATCTGGCCCAGGAGACCTCCTGATTTAAAACAACAAACTAATTATTGTCACCTACTCTTTCCTGTAGCTTTTATCTTTATTTATTTTTTTCCTGGAAGAAATATGTCAGCATATTTTTCACTTGAACTGCAAATGCTCTGGGGTTTCTCCCCCTTAAGTACTCTTAACTTTCTTCCAAGGAGAGGAAATCCATATTTTATCAATCAGCTTCAATTACTTTCTGTATTTCACTGTGCAGTGTTGAATTATGAGCTGGAAGAATTAAAGACCTTACAAACATCCAGATATCAGAACCACCAATCTTCCTGCCCCCATGACTTGCTGTAAGGAACACGGAGCTGACATTAGGGCAGATTTTGTTTATTGTGATTCCTTTTTAAAGTTGGAACTCTCAGTTTCTTTGTTAGAATATTGATAGAAGGAACAAGGAGCTAGAGGCATTTATTTAAAAAAAAAAAAAAAAAAAGGGATTTTTTATCCTTACTTTTATTTCTTTTCCTCCCAGAGTGCTGTTGGAGATCTAAAGGCCAGGCTGATGGTTTTTCCTGGGCAGGGAAGAGCTACAAGGGCTCTGTTCTGTGCAATAAACACTACATTCACGGCTCAGACATGAAAAGTTGCCACCGATTCTCCATGCCTCTTTGGCAACTTATTCACCAGAATCTCCTCTTCAATTTTCCTACCTCTAAGTTGAGGTAAGTGCTAAAGTTACTGCTTACAGTGTTCTTCAGTGCTTTTAGACCTGAACAGAAAAACTCAGGGTTTTTTATTACTGCAAGTGAAAAATTCCTTTAGTCCACACAACAAATATTCACCAAGGTTTACCACAGAACTGTGTCTGAGATTATTCTTTTTTCAGGTATGATGGGGAAAAGATCAGTGTAGCCAGGATGAAACAGCAGAAAGTGAAATTACAGCTCATTTTAAATTAATATAAGTTTTTGAATTGATATCCATGATGTCAGGATTTTTTTTTTTACCTAGTATAGAGCTACAATCCCAAAATAATCCAATTTCTAGGACAACCAGCTTATGCTCTTAGGTTGTTGGATACATATCGTCTAACAAGAAAAATCTCCAAAATTATTTAGCAGTTTGAGAGACTCTTTCCTCAGGAATCATCCATCCAACCCACCAGATGGACACAGCTTTGAATCACCCCAAGAAAAGACTTTGACCAAAATGAAAAAGTAGTCTTTCTAAAGAAAGTGACAAAACCCTTTCTCAAAATAAGCAAACAAACAAAAAAATAATTCAAAGAATTGCCTTTTAATACAAATCTAATCACCATCAATCATGAGTTCTACAAGAAAGAGAGACAATTTTTCTCCATGAAAATAAAGCCTTGATGTCATCTGACAAAAAAGGGCCGGTTAGGAAAAGAACAGGGTGAGAAGAAGAAAATTAAACATTGGGTTTCTAAACTTAGAGGGAAGAGAAAAGCGAGGCTGCTCCAACCCTTCCTGCTCCTGCCTATCGTCACCTGGACACCTCCTGCCCGATCCCACGGCCGTGGCTGGGCACAAACCAGCTCGGGGGCAGTTTGGGGCCACCAGGCAGCCACCGCTGGGTTCATTAGCACTGATTCATTCATTTATTTATTTATTTATTATCACATTGCAAAGCCCCTGCCCTTTGATGTAGCCCAGAGCTGCTTCCATGCGCAAATGCTCCGAGGGAGACAGAAGCAGTAAACGCCCAGGCCAGACCGGCCAGGCCCAGGGAAGGCTGATAAAATGTTCCAGCCGTGGCAGGAAGCGGTTGTGTTTTGCTGCTCACACTAATTCCATAACACAGAGCAGGCTCCCGGCCCCTGGGTTTCCATAACTGAGAACACAATGCTTTCAGTAGGAGGTGATGCTTCCTTCTGAAAAGGTACTTTTCATCTGGATATGCTGTTCTAAATAAAAGTAAGTAAATTTAAAAAAAGAAAACTTTTTTTTACCTCCATATTTTCACTGCAGGAGCGATCCACGACTAAACTCTCTTTTTAAGAACCCTGGAGTTTATTGAAAGAGCATGAGCTCCTTGATTGTGCTTTGCAGGAGAGCAATAAAGTGCTCAATTAAGTTTAAACTGGCTATAGAAGTCTTTAAAATTATTAATATTATTCTTCTTTATGAAGAACAATTTTATCACCACGTTTTTATCCTGGTATCAGGAGACATCACCGGAGATGATTTTCCATTCCTCAGTGAGGTTGTTTTCAGTTCCCTCTTGCTGATGGTACAGGACTGAATTACCCACTGCAGCCTGGCTTTCCCTCACCACTTCTGCATCCCTTTAGGAGAACTGGCTGTGTAAAGAAGCCAGGATGGGGGAAAAATTTTGGCAGAACACTCCATCAATCACTGGGGCCAGGCTGAGGGGGTGGTTTAGAGCAAAATGAGTTTTGAATATGATGAGGGAGATAAAGAATGTTATTTTAGGCCCAGAAACTTCAGCTGAGGGGGATGCAGCAGGAATCAGGGCTGCCCACATGGAAGCCAGATGACAGTAATTTAGCCCAGGCTTTCAGACTCCCCGGGACTCCCATTTAGTGCCACTGGATGGGATCCTGGCTAATACCAGATATCACAAGGGATGGCAGTGCCTCTGGCTTTCAGTGTTTCCCCACCTTTTAGGCTCATTGGAGAGAGTGGATTTTAGCCTGGGAAGATCTAAGAGTTAATATGGTCCTTTTGTGATTTGCTGTAAGCTGGGAGTGAGGAACTTCTCGGTCCCCAGCACCTGAGGGACCAGGAGAGTCCTGCCCTGCCCTGCAGTTTAAGCAGCTTCTTTTTCTCCCACTTCATTATGCAGTGACAAGGGCACAGCAGCCCTGACCATCCTCACAGCTTCACGGGGACCTTGGGTCCCAGGGAAAGCAGCTCTGTGCTCCTCCAGGGAACGATCCAGCGCACATTCAGAATTCCAGTCCTGCTGGGTCTGATTTCTGCACACCCCAGGGACTGCTCAGGAGCAGGGAAGCAGATTTCCCTCATGTACCATTGAAGTCTGAGCTGCACTGAAAGGCAGAGTGAGAAAAGACATAATGCAGTTGTTTATTTAAAATGTTTGAGCGTGGGAAGTTACTTCATCCTGTCCCAGACAGTGACATTGAATTCCCCTGAGCTGCCAGCACGTGTTTGCCTTAGTTTTGGGCTCTGTGATTTAGATATGAGCTGCTTGTCATTTATAACACACCCAGTAATCTGTTACACACCAAAATGATCGCTGAATTTTTTCTCTTTTTTTTGGTCTCCTGGGGTTTGCTTTTGGCTCCTAACAGCACGACCTCAATGCAGATCCAACAAAACATTTAAAATACTTAATGGCATAAGTTTAAATGGATCATTACTATAATTATTGCAAGAGTACAAGCATCTACTGGCAGGAGAAGGAGAAGGAAGGAGAAATTTGACAGGACTGTTTGGAACAGCTCTGAAATACACTGAGATTCAGGTTATTTTATCCATGTAGTTGTAATATAAAAGGACAGACAACGGGAATAATATTTAAAAAAAAATAAAATCAGAAAAATCTCTCTAATCAGAACATTTGCACTCAAAACTAAGAGACACCACCAAGAAAATTCTACAGGGTCTGAGCTGCAGCTTATCTTTACTTAAAGGTGCAGATACCAGAGTTATGAGAATTTCTATGATGCAGAGACAGAGGCAGAAATAACTGCTCAATATTCAAGAGCCTTATTTCCCCTTTTTCTTGCCATTTCCTGGGCTCAGGCTCTGCAAGGTGCTCAGCAGCCTCTCTTTTGGATGCCACATGCTCCCCATTTTCTAACCTTATCAAACCGCCCTGAATAGAGAACATAACACAAGAATCAATTATTCAGTGAGCAGGGTTATCAGGAAATACAGCACAAAACCTTCCTTAAGTGGCACCCCGACTTTCGCACATGGTTTAAAAGGAGTTGAGAAACACTGGCTGGAATTTGAGAGGAATGGTGTTATTTCCAGATTTGTGTAGACGAGGCAAGAAAGAGACCACAGGAAAATGAAAAGAGGAGGTGACACCAAGAAAAGGAGGGAAAAAATTCCACAGCACCGAATCACAGGGTGGGACTGTTGGGGTGTCTGTGCAGGGACAGGAGCTGGGTCAATGATCCTGGTGCGTCCCTTCCAGCCCCGGATATTCTGTGATTCTGTGAAATATTTAAAGAGATCCAGCACAGGATAGCATTCAATCAGGTGACCCTGCTGCTCTCCCACAGCACAGATCCCTGTGTGATGGGATCCCCTCCTCCCTCCTTCCACGAAACCCTGGGAGCAAATCACAGCACCCCACTGAAATGCGCAGACTGGTCCGTGCTCAGCCTCCCACGGCATCTTCAAACAATCTCCCTTCATTTTCTAAGAAGCTTCTAAAAATAAACCTCACGAGATTGACACATGGGGAAATTATTTTGAACTGTAGCTGATGTGGAAAAATCAGTGTTTGAAATGGTGCCATTCAGGAGATTATGGCTAGTTAGGCATTAGTTTTTACCAGCATAAAGGTGCCTTCGAGTGAAAGGTGAGGGGATGATTGGAAAATAAGTTTGGTCCTGTGGATCCAGAACAGCCTGAGAAAGTGGTTTGTTTAAATTTCCCTGTTTTGAAAGTTTTATCTTAAGAAATTTATATTCTACTTCTGATTTCTGCTTCCCTGACTGTGCAATGGTTGTCACCAGCACAAATGACAATTTAAAGTGGACAGTGTCAGGAAACTGTACATATTACCATCTGAAAATTCCTGGTAGGAATTCCTGAACTCCTGTAAGATGTCCTGCTCTGCCTCTTCTTTTCTTTCCTTCTCCCTCCCCTTTCCCCCTCCCTGAAATTCTGAGAGTCTTAGTCTCTGGTATTGATTTCAGCTTCCTAAGAGAAGCGAGACATCTTTTTTTCCTTTGGTACAGTCAGAGAATCAGTGGAATTGGGGTTATTTCCCACCCTCTCCTTCCCATATCAAATCACGGCCCTATACTTATCTTTGGAGCTGATATCTGCCACTCTCACAGCAGATCACTCAGCACAACAGATTTCCTAAATAGTCTGTTATTGACATCTATGTCCAGCCCCCTCCCACCCTTGCTACATTTCTTTGCAAATTTTGTTTGTTTTCTCCTAGTCTGCCCTTTACAGATAAAACATCCTCATGCAGCTCCCTCCTTTGCAGCTGCCACTTTTGGAAGGAGAGGATTATCCTGAGAGATTCTTTTGTTATTTGGTGTCTAACTGGCATTAGTTACTTGTCCTTAAATCTCCACCATGTGCGGAACAATTTCCTTTTCCAAAGCAGCTATGAACACTCAGGTGTTGGGACTAACAGGATGCCATCAAGTCCTGCCCCAAAATTTTAGCCAAAAAAAGCCCTATGACTGGCCAAGTTACAGTTTCAAGGCCATCCCTAAATAATTTTTGGTTTTTGGAAAGTTCTTGTCTGCATGGGGGTTTCAGGGATGTGTATCTACATTTGTAATAAAACAAAACCACAAAAAAAAACCCAGCTTGTGCAAAATTCCTCCAATTCCCCACTGCTGTAAAATGGTCCAAGAGAAGAAAATAATGACAAAGATGTTTCAGGTGGCAATGAAACCAACTAAGCAGCAACCTGTCAGATATGCAATTCACCCTCTCTGCTCGAAAATCACTCTCAAAAACACTAAACTGAATTGATGGCGGAATCAGGATCATACTTGAATCTACACTTTCTCTGATGAAGAATGAAAAATATAGAAGCAGCCGAAAGTTAAAATGAAAGAAAGCCTGTGATTACTGTAAATCAACGTGGGCTCACCCCAAGCCCACATGCTTATCCATTCCCATATGCTTTTGGAGATAAAGTTCCTGCAAAGCACAATACCCACGTTTTTATGGCACTGAGTTATGGCTGCGAATAGGAAGCCAAATGCTCAGTTCCTCCCTTGCTCTTTGCAGCAGCAAATTGCAATTTGCAAAAGGTTTTTGATAACATTTGGTGTTAATTGGACTTAAAAATGTTAATCGCCCAAATCGCTGTGATCTTAAAGACACATGTAAATTATCTCAGCATGTAAGGGAGCAAAAGCGCAGATTGCCTTGAACTTCTCAGGATATGGGTTTTCTCAATGTACAGCTAAAAGGTATCAGGGTGAGTTACTGTTCTTGATCTTTCTGGTGTGAAAATTAACAAAGCA
The DNA here is from genome assembly GCA_013397865.1 of Struthidea cinerea. Classification (NCBI taxonomy): domain Eukaryota; kingdom Metazoa; phylum Chordata; class Aves; order Passeriformes; family Corcoracidae; genus Struthidea; species Struthidea cinerea. Next base: position 559,334 of record VZTI01005477.1, read on the forward strand.
CTCGTACACCATTTTTAACATAGATAACAGTTTAAGATGTTGAAAACATAAAATATGTATTTTCTTACTAAAAATATAGCAAACGAGTTATTACTTCCAGCCACAGAGAATGTTCTCCTTCCTTCACTAATATGCAAAAGGGTGGCCCTCCTTCACGATATACAAGACACATAATTCTGTACAGAATTGCAGGATCATTAAGTTGAAAAAGACTTTTAAAGTCATTGTGTCCAGCTGGCACCCCAGCCCTGCCAAATCCCACTGACCCATGTCCCCAAGTGCCACATCCACATATCTTTTAAATCCCTCCAGGGATGGGGGATTCCATCACTGCCCTGGGCAGCTGTGCCCGGGCTGGACAGTGCTTTCCATGGCAGAATTTTCCCAGTATCCAACCTGAGCCTCCCCTGGCCCAGCCTGAGGCCGCTCCCTCTCCTCCTGTCCCTGTTCCCTGGGAGCAGAGCCCGACCCCCCCGGCTGCCCCCTCCTGTCAGGGAGTTGTGCAGAGCCACAAGGGCCCCCCTGAGCCTCCTTTTCTCCAGGCTGAGCCCCTTTCCCAGCTCCCTCAGGAATTCTCCAGCCCCTTCCCAGCTCCGTTCCCTTCCCTGGACATGCTCCAGCCTCTCCAGGTCTCTCGTCCTTAGAGGCCCAGAAGTGCCCCCAGGACTGGAGGTGAATAAACTGAACCACTAATGCACCAAAAACATGGCAGGGGCAAATCATCAGTGTCAGAAACATTGTGGGTTGACATTCCCAAGAGTAAGTGAGAATCCCAGTGCTGTCTCACAGGGACTCTCCCCCTGTAGCCACCACCACCCAATTAGCACAATTCCCCTGCAGAGCAATAACAGGGCCTGTTTAGCTGTTTGTTCATTATAAGAGTTATGAAAATGAGATCAGAGGTTTTCTTTTGCTTGAGAGAGCAGCACAGTCCCTGTTTCTCTGATCTTTGCACAGGTGTCCATTCTAGCAGAACTTTATCTGGTTTACCTATTGCTCTCAGCATGTCCAATTTCATTTCACTAGCCCTTAATCAATTTTCTCATTAAATATATCATCTACCCCATCACCTGGGAGCTCCACGTGTATTTTTTCATAGTTTCCTACACTGTCTTTCACTTTCTATTTCACAATTGCACTCAAAAGCCAACACTAATTTTCCTGTACTTCTCCACAACCCTTCTTACCTTAACTTCTTACTACTGTGTCGGAATTCAACGTCCTGTTTTGAAGCCAGCCTCAAAAGGGGCACGGCTTTCCAACAGACACAATTGTCTGCCTCTAAAGCTGGATAAACAAACAAACAATACCCCCAAACAAACCCCCAAAAAAGGGTATATTAAAAACCAGGTTGGTTTGGATCAACCCAAGATGAGCCCAAACTATCTCCCCTTTCACTTATCCATGGAAATTGCTGGTTATTCTCCCCCTTACTGACCTGCCTGAGCACAGAACTTGACTTTTCCATCCTTATTGACACTGAGAAATACTTCACCTTTTATAAAACCTTATTAATTTTGGTGCGGCATGACTGAGGTTACAGAACTGGTCCTTCACTTTTAATCTTCATGTGAGAGTTTTGCCAGATTTGGTCATCCCTAAAGTGCTCCATTCACTCCAGACAGCAGGACAGGAGAAGGAACAAAGACTTAAGGCTTCCAGAGTTAATAAAAAATACATTAAAATTTCAAAATCACAATCACATTAACTCCAGAAATTTAGAAATAACATACAGTTCATTCCAGCAAGAAATCTTTCTTAAATTTTAGTTTGTGAGAGCAAAATCCTGTAAAACATCAGGTTTGCTTCAAATTTCATCATGTCTCAATGCAGAGCTTGGCAGATGAGCAAGTCTAAAAACCCTTTGAGATTCTGAATATCAGAGCAAGCTACAGTTTTTATAATTGAAAAAAATTATTAATACTATTATTAATTATTACTAAATTAATATTAAATTCTTTCAGATTAAAGATATATTTTGAGACTCAATACTGTTAAAGATATTTTAAAATATTATAAGTTAAACATACTGCAAGTCTCAAATTATGACCTTGATCTCAAATTCAGGACTTTTGCCCAATACCAAACTGTACTGGGCATTCCAGTTGTCCTTCCCAGTCTTAGAGCTCCTTCAAGCTCAGCACAGCACACAGACAAACTGGAATAGAAGAAAGACCTGTTTATTTCAGACTCTCTCATCTTACACCAGCTTGTTAAACCAAATTTAGATCAACTAGCAATGTTTTTGCTGCAAATAAGCTGATCTCTGTGTCGCTTCAGGAATCTGATAAAAATAAGGCCACAGTATCAATCAGATTACTGGGTTCACACACATTATTAATTTTGACATAATCAGCTACGGTTCACATCTATTGATCCTGGGACACTCAAATCCATATGAAGGAAGTACTAAAGCCATGGAAATCGCATGATACCATCTGTAACAGAGAGTGAAGGGAAAAAAATGAAAAAGAAAAGAAGACTTAAATGTGTCAACCAGACTGCATATGGGGCACATGAAAAATCAAACATATGCTGCACAGGCAGAGATATTTTTGTGACTTTAGCCATTACGAGAAATAGTTTAAGAAAATAAAACTGGTGTTTTTAAGATCTTTGTATCGAAGACAACATGCCCACATGCAGGAAGCAAAGGAACAGGCTGCCTGCTAATAAAAGCTTAAATTTTATCGTTGAGCAAAAACCCAAGAGCTGTTAAAATGATGCAGTCCTTCCACGATCCCATAGGGCATCCCCAGATTTAATGTGGGTGCCTGACCTAATGTACTGTACAGTTATACCAGGTTTAAATAAAGTTGCTTTCTCTCTTTGTGAGATGCTGTACTGGAAAAGCCAAGTGAAGGAACCTTGCACACAAATCAAAGGCTTCTGAGGACACTGAGAGAGCCAGAAAAGAGCCAAGAGCCATTGCTTTGTCACATCCTGAGAAACTCCCTCTGTGTGGGCACTAGCACATGTCACAAATGTCCTCTACCTATTGCATGCTAATAGGCAAAACACCTGCTAGGAGAATCTTAGATTTTATTTGTTAGTGAGAAAGGTTTGGCTTAAAGGATTAAACAGCATTTTCATTTCACAGACCCGCAGGCTGGGTGAGGCTGGAGGGGCCCCCAGGGGCTCCTCTGGTGCCACCTCCCTGCTCCAGCAGGGCCATCCCAGAGCCCAGGGCACAGCAGTGTGTCCATGGGGCTCTGCAATATCCCCAGGGAGGAGCCTGCACAGCCTCTCTGGACAATCTGTGCAGGGCTGGGCACTGCCCAGGGCAGCAGCTCTGCCTCCTGTGCAGGGGGAGCTCCCTGGGCTCAGGCCCTGCCCGTGGCTCTGGTGCCATTGCTGGGCCCCGGAGCAGAGCCCGGGCCCTGCCCGGAGCCCTCCCTGCACNACTCTGCTGCCTCAGGGACAGCTCCTTGTCCCCCAGCACCCCCAGGACACTCTGCTGCCTCAGGGACAGCTCCTTGTCCCCCAGCACCCCCAGGACACTCTGCTGCCTCAGGGACAGCTCCTTGTCCCCCAGCACCCCCAGGACACTCTGCTGCCTCAGGGACAGCTCCTTGTCCCCCAGCACCCCCAGGACACTCTGCTGCCTCAGGGACAGCTCCTTGTCCCCCAGCACCCCCAGGACACTCTGCTGCCTCAGGGACAGCTCCTTGTCCCCCAGCACCCCCAGGACACTCTGCTGCCTCAGGGACAGCTCCTTGTCCCCCAGCACCCCCAGGACACTCTGCTGCCTCAGGGACAGCTCCTTGTCCCCCAGCACCCCCAGGACACTCTGCTGCCTCAGGGACAGCTCCTTGTCCCCCAGCACCCCCAGGACACTCTGCTGCCTCAGGGACAGCTCCTTGTCCCCCAGCACCCCCAGGTCCTTCCCCGCAGAGCTGCTCCTGCAGGTCCCCCCAGCCTGTGCTGGTGCTGGGGTTGTTCCTGCCCAGGAGCAGGACCTGCATTTGCCTTGGATGAACTTCAGATGTTTTTTCCCCACCCATCTCTCCCAGCTGTTGAGGCCCCTCTGAAGGGCTGCACAGCCCTCCCAGATTTGTGTACCTGGCTTCTGGCTCATGCACCATGGAAATATTGAACCAGTTAATCATTCAAGGTACCAAATTCTGAATAAAAAAGCAAAGCTATGAAAACCACTCACAGGCTGCATATTAAGCCCATCCGAAGCACTGCAGCAGACTTTAGAAAAAGAGTCCCAGATCTCCATGAGTGTGTTCAACCATTACTCGTATAAAGAATTATTTCAGTTGTGTGGCTCCAGTTAATGTAAGTGTGCCTGCAAGAAGCCAGCTAAACATGTAATTGGATTTTTGTGCATACAATCACTGTGATGTGGCCACTGAAGAAGCTCTCTAAAACACAGAAAGTTAACAGAAATTTATGGGGCAAATATTGTGCGCCACGGTTTAAATATGAAAATCCCATTTTAGAAATCCAAATGCCAGGAGCGTGGCTCAGATACAAAGCAGGTTTATAACCAGGATACTAAACTTTAAAAACTGGAACTCATGGTCCTATTTAAACCAAACCAAACTCTCTCAATATTTCCTGTTTTCATTTGTATTCTGCTCATTTGTGCATCCCCGTTTCATGGTGGCTTTTTCCCCCATGCACTTAGCCATGTTAATATCTACATGGATTTGTTTATAATAACCTTTAAATCCTTTCCCTGTCATTACGCCGCAGAGCTTTCTGTTGTATATACACTTTTTACTCTGGTTCATTGCCTACACATCGATTATTTCCCATTTGTCTATGTTAAACACTGAACAGTATTTTCCACTTGCTAGTCCAGCCATTTAAAAATGCCCAAACCCATCGGAAAAAACTTGGTTGCTTTCTTCTCAGTTATTAGCTATGCATTTAATTCTGATAGTGTTAGCAAAACATCAAAGTTGGTCACAGGGAACAGGGTATTTGTCAGAGAAGTGGCCACAAAACACCTGCTTGGATGCTGGCATTTTCAGTAGGGACTCTCACACTCAGAATGAAACAGCTGAGGTCTCTATGATGACTTTAAAGACACTTCAAAGTCAACAGGAGCTGCTTCCCCTGCTTGTTTTGTGTAGAGAACTGGATTTTTTCAATATTTAATTCCATCTACAATCATCAAAGTATTATTAATCTCATATTTCCAGCAACAGAAAAATCATAGAGTCATGGAATATCTTGGGTTGGAAGGGACCTTAAACACCATCCAGTGCCACCCCTGCCATGGGCAGGGACACCTCCCACTGTCCCAGGCTGCTCCAAGCCCCAATGGCCAACCTGGCCTTGGACACTGCCAGGGATCCAGGGGCAGCCACAGCTGCTCTGGGCTCACCACTCTCACAGCCAAAAATTTCTTCCCAATATCCCATCCAGCCCTGCCCTCTGGCACTGGGAAGCCATTCCCTGTGTCCTGTCACTGCAGTCCCTGAGGAATTGTCCCTCTCTGGTTTCCCTGCAGCCCCTGGAAGGTGCTGTGAGCTCTCCACACAACCTTCTCCTCTCCAGGCTGAGCAGCCCCAGCTCTCCCAGCCTGGCTCCACAGGGGAGGGGCTCCAGTCCCCCCAGCACCTCCGTGGCCTCCTCTGGGCTCGCTCCATCAGTTCCATGTCCTATCTATGTTGGGGCACCAGAACTGCTCACAGCATTCCAGGTCTCAGGAGAGCAGAGTAGAGGAAGATAATCACCCGCTGTCATAAATGTATAAAATATATTTAAATTTATTTCACAAATAAAATATATTTAATTTATTTACTAACACTCTGCTTAAGAATTGAATAATACTGAAACATTATATCTGTGATGCCTGAGCACGACACTATGGCCCAAATGCCATTCAACTTCCCACAGGTATCTTTCACCAGAAAACAGCCTCTTTCTAATATTCCTGGGCTTTGCATAATTCTGAAAATAATGTGGATAAAGACTGGTCAGCTCTGGCTGCGTGTCAGGTAATTGCTGTTATATCCAAGCTGCAGCCCTTCCTGAAGCAATGGGGCAGCTATAGCCTGGGTACTGCACAGTGACTACAGCTTAAAGACCTATCTAAACATCTTCCAGCTATTTTCTTCCACTCTTAACTGGCTAAATTTTACCTTTCCCTGGTAAAGTCTCAGTAATTTTGTAGTCTTTCTTCTCTACCCCCAGTTTCAGCAACATTAAAGGCAAAGGGAAGGACTGGGGCACATATGAATTAAAGCCACCATAAGATGTTCTGAACAATCTGAATTTCTGTGGTAAGCCCAGTTCTTTGCTGCAGATACAAAGCAATTTTTAGGAAAGGGTCCTCTTTAAGAATGCTACCCTCAGGTTTTCTGGAACACCAACCCCCATTTGCAACCTTACTGAGCAAAAACACCCACTGTACAAATGTAATGTCGTATCCGTAATATTGGTATCATCTCCAAATCCTTTGTGTGCACTCCCAATAAAACTTTATTAAAACATCAACCTGAAATTTGCCAAACTTATTTTAGCCCATTCAGTGCTCTTCCTTTTCTATCTCCACACTACAAACCACTGTCTTCCCCCTCAGCTGAGGAACCAGAACTCAGGCTGGTCACTAAGTCAAACTTACACGCCATCCTTTATCTGTTTGAAAGGCAGAACCAAACAAGTGCAGCTGTGCTTTTATCCATCTTTAGAGAACTGACTTTTCTCTTTAATCAAGCTAAGAACATGTGACTAAAAAAAAATCAACCAAATTAAGCACTACAAAAAACTTAATTCTATCAGAAAAAAAATTTGATTTGTAAATATTGCCTTTAGGCTGATTGTTTCCATATGAGGTGTAACCCAGCACAATTTACAGTGCAGGTTACAAACAAACCTTTGGAAACAGAGTCAGAACTGTTGCTGGAAGCAGCACCACTGAGTAGTAGCACTGCTACTAGAGGAGATAATGTTGTGCAGCCAATGTAATCTATTTCTAATGCAGATCTGAGAGAACAGAATAAAGCACCTTAAAAAAACAACAACAACAACAACAAAAAAAAAAGCCCACAAAACCTATCAAAAAAACCCCACCTCCCTAAAGAAGAGGCTTAAAAATATTTTTGAAAACCCTTTAAATATACCAGGTCTCTGCCTTCCATAATTATTTCTTATTTTTCTTCTCTTCTCCACCCTTCTTCCTCTATAAATACTCAAGTCCAACGCTCATCTTAAAGAACTGCCTGCTGCAGGTAACATGAGTGTTACAAAGGAATGCATTTGCCCTGGCCATAGCAATAGCTACAAAAATACAACTTCAGGAACACAAATTTAGGAATCACTCATCTTGAAACACTGGCAATCACCATACTGTACCCAGAAGCATCAAGCTATTACAAATTTAGCCACTATGACAAAGGTACAGAAAAACAGAAACCTGATAAAGTGAGAGAAACAAAGGCAATGAGGCAATGCAGGGGGGTCTGGCATTGATCATTTGCATTCTGCTGGCTTTACTGGAGGGTCTGGCCTGCTATTGCACTGCTTCCCCCATTTATGAAAACAAACCAACATCGGTTTATACCATTTCCAGTCTTGCTTTATTTTCCGAATGTTGTCCTCTGTCCCTTTAGCTCTCAGGACACTTTTCCAGGCATCCAGTATCCATCCAGCTGTGGCTGTCCCTGGATCCCTGGCAGTGTCCAAGGCCAGGTTGGACAGGGCTGGGAGCAGCCTGGGACAGTGGAAGGTGTCCCTGCCCATGGCTGGGGTGCCTCTGGACGGGCTCTAAGGATCCAACCCAAACCATTCCGGGGTTCTATGCTCTGCACCTTTTAGGTATTTATTCTTTGGGTTGTGGGCTCACCCCTCGCTTGGAGCTTCCCCACTCCGCACTTGTTTTGAAAGAGCAAAGAGTTCAAAGTCTGGCAACACAAAGGGAAAAGCTGACTGAATTCCCCTCAGAATGTTCTGCTGCTGCAGAACATCCCTGCCAAAGCAAGAATCAGCTGGATTTTATTTATATTGCCAGACAGAATGTTTACTGGGAACTGGGGTAGGAGGAAGAAATATTTTGCCAGTGATACAAGAAAACAGCAATTTCTATTTTACTATTCTATTTCTACCTAATGAATATTCACCCCTAGAGGTTATATGATGGTTGGGTGAGTTTTCTTTTAGGGAAAAATCAAATCAAAAGACAATTCTGCAGCTGTAAACATATTCCCACTGCGAATTGCATTCACCTTGCAATACTCAGGAGAAAGCATCTCGTTTGTTCAATTAATCTGACCTTTATCAAGAGTTTGTACAGACAAAACACTCTCAGGGAACAAAGACTGGGAGTCAGAGCGAGCAGCACTGGGGACCTGAGCAGTGCTGCACAAAGGGATGTTTAAAGGCTGCCGCTGCACACTCTGCAGAGCTGCTGCTGATTTACAGGGGGAACACAGCTCTGGGCCAAACTGCTCCCCACAATCCTCCCAGAAGCAATGGAGATGCCTCCAAGTGCCAAGGAGAAGTGCTGAGGAAGCCCTCCCTGGGTCCCCAAAGTCACATCTCTGTATGCAGAACACACTTAAGCCTCAGCACCAGTTTTTAAATTCCCACTGAATGACCTAAAACTCTGCCCAAGAGCAAAGCCTGGTGTCAGTCACACGGCACAGCCCTGGCTGGGGAACCAGGCTCAGAACTGTCTGAGAAATCATCATGTTCTCTCAAAAACCCTCCCTGTGGCTACCGGGACTGGAATGTCAACCCTGGGGTGGTCTTATCCCCTCCTAATAACTATCAAGAGGGGGAATGGTAGGGGCTGAGTCTGGAGGCTGATGGCTTTTACAACAACAGAACTGGAGGGTACTGGGTTGAGAAAGGTGAAATGAGAGAGGGAGGGAAGGAAGGAAGGAAGGAAGGAAGGAAGGAAGGAAGGAAGGAAGGAAGGAAGGAAGGAAGGCAGG
>VZTI01005477.1:568306-603451 GCA_013397865.1 Struthidea cinerea
AAGGAAGGAAGGAAGGAAGGAAGGAAGGAAGGAAGGAAGGAAGGAAGGAAGGAAGGATTACTGGACCATCACAAATTCAGAATTGGCTGAAGCTGAAATCCAGCCCAAGGTGTGTTCTGAGAGCCACTGATTGCTCTGAGCACAGAGGGACCAGTCCTGAGAAAAGAAAAGGGCTGGATGCTGATTTTACTGTAAATGGCCCAAACTTGTGCTAACTTGGAGCACCAGATTATTTTTTATTCAACTATTTTCAAGCCATTCTTATCTTTCCTCTCCTCCAGCACCACCTCGATGCATTTTGCTGGTCTGCTGATGTGCAGCACCACAGAGATCCACCTCAGCCACCAAAATATTCCCCTTCCATCTGAACATCCTCTTGGAGTCCAAAATTGCCTTAAAGTCCTAAAAAGTGTGAATTTCATACAAACCCACCTATTCAATGGCAAAGACAAAAAGGTTCACTTTAATTAGGCTGCTTTCCTTTTGGGCCATTTTCTTAAAAAGAAAATAATTTTCACTCATTCTTTACTGCTTTAGGAATATCAGTTTTCAGTACAGACCCATTTGGGAATATTATGAGTACACAAAGTCTGCTCACATCCATTGAGGTGCAGACTCTGGAGTAACAGACCTTCCTTCCTCTTCCAGGCTGAAATTATCAATCTGGAAGCCAATTTTAAAAAGCGAGATTGGAAAATGAGAAATTCCAATAGAAATTTGGATCTGGTTTTTTTCCTTTTCCCTTCATTAATCCCTGGCTGCAGCCTGTGTAACTGATTGCAAAAAGAGAGCGCCTGCAAGAGGAGCAGGCATGGACTGGAATCAGGTGCCTGCATCTGGGAGAAAGCTATTAAGCAACAGGTCATGCTGCCTGCTTTTTGTGAGTTTATAGCCTCCCATTCAATCTTACATTAAATTTACTTTACCATTAATTGAGACTGCAGGATTCTGCAGGATTGGCCCCTAGCAGCATTGGCTAAAAGCATGTGCCAGAGTTGCCAAGCCTGCTTGGCCAAAGAGCCTAAATTGGCTCACAAGTACTGCTACTCCCAGCCAAAAATAAGAGTGTATTGCTCCACATTTTCCTTTCTCCATTTCTCACGGTCATTTACATCTATATCAACACATAATGAGTAGAGGAAACACAAAGACATTCGAACAGAATCTTCTTTAAGCTGGTCAAAAATGCCTTTTTCTTGCTTTTTCCTCACATTAACATTAATTGGAGCTGGGCAAAACTCCTGGCATTAATAGCAATAAAAGCAGAGCTGGTACATTAGATTTAATTAGCATCTAAACTAAAGATCCTACACCCCGCCAGCCATTTCCACCCAGGAAACCCTTCCTCTCCAACCAGTTGGGATGTGGCACAGGGCAGCTCTTCCACATCAGCAGCAATAAATTCCACCAAGAGGGGTGAGGAGCAGGTAAGGAGGTCACATCAAGCGTAACTAGAACAGCGGGGCAAGCATTGTCCTCCTTGTGAGAGCAGCTTCCCTGTGAATAAAATCAAAACGCTCTTCAGAGATAACTGAAATCATGTTTACTGCATGGCTTCATAAATCTGAGATGTGGAGCTGCACAGACACCGCTCAATCCCGACAACATCACCATAAATCAAAAGACCAGCAACTTGAAAGCCTCTTACGTTTTTTAGAATAACCCAAAGACTTATTCACAGCATTTGTTTTTTCCTGCCTTGCTTTATTTTTCTGTCTTGTAGGATGTGTGTTGCCATCTATATTTAACAGCAAATGTAAAAGACAGTCTCAAAGATCAGAAAGACAAAAGTTTCTTCTTGTTCTTCTGTTCCCTTCAGCTCACTCTGGTACCTCCACCCCTCCCTGGCTCTTGTTTTTCCCATCTCCATGCTGCTTCCTTTATCCTCCCTTCCTCAGTCCCCACAGCTCCCTGTTGTTCCTCTTTCTCCTCTTTCAGTTCCACCTCATCTCATTCCAGCTCTTGTACTCTGATCTCCTATTTTCAAAAATACCAGACAAGAAGGTAACAGAAAAAGGAAAAAAAAAATCAAAAGCTCTTGGCAAAGCGGCTGTTCTGTAAATGGCCCAACTGGACATTGTGCTACTTTTATTTTAAGAATTTTTTTAGGACAAATCCAAGCAGCTCTCCTTTTTCTTCTAATGTAAAGATTTTTTTACTCTAAAAAAAGTCGAAGTTACAAAGCATTTTTAACCTTTTCCAAGGAATATGGACATGTGTAGCTCTGCTGATGGAAGATTGGTTAATTCAAAGTAGCACCTTGTATCAGTGATTCATAACCCTTCCAGCTGACCTCTGCCCGTCAGCCACATCCTTTATTTATATCTGCTGTGGAATTACAGGGCTGATTTTCACTCTGGGCCAGAACCAAACTGATTTTCCCAGGTCACAGGTCAGGACAGAGCTCAGGCAAATAATCCCTTTAAACATGGTTCTGGTTCCTTATGGATATCTTGGCTACTGTGCTCCCTCAGTAAGAAAAGAGGATACAGTAGGAAAAGAGGACAAAGCACCCCATAATAAAGGGTTCCAAATGGATGCAGAACTCATGAGCACATTTGCATGCCTGGTTTGGAAACGTCACCTGCCAATTAAGGGACTTGTCCACTTCCACATCCAAATGCCCAACTTGTGCCTGCAGTGATGGCAACTGGAGAGCAAACCTGCCTGGAAAGCTTGCTTTAGCTTCTGCTGCACCTAGAGCACATCTTGTAAAGCACATCTGAGTACAAAGTTTTAATGACTCTTTTTCAAGCGTTTTTAAAGGTTGGGGTTTTTTTTTAATTATTGTTTCCAGGGATAAAAAAACTTCTGTTCATTGTCACTGAGTAGCACCACAAAAGTGCCAACCTCCCAGCCACGCTAAATCGCTGTGGTCTAAGACAAACTGTATTTCCTATTCATTTTTGAGCACCCCAAATAAACGTGGTTTAGTGGGGCAAGAGGAGCAATAACAGAAGTTATGCTCAAAAGGAAATCAAAATATCCACAAACCTGGAGGGAAAATCTTCTGTCCCAAGGTTTTTAGAGAGCCTGTGCATACCATAATGTGCATCCCAATGGAATTGGGAGTGTTCAGCCTGGAGAAGAGAAGGCTTTGGGGTGACCTCACTGTGGCCTTGCAGTGCCTGAAGGAGCTGCAGGAAAGATGGAGAGAGACAATTGACAAGGGCTGGAGTGACAGGACCCAGGGAATGGCTTCCCAGTGCCAGAGGGCAGGGCTGGATGGGATATGGGGAAGGAATTGTTCCCTGGCAGGGTGGGCAGGCCCTGGCACAGGGTGCCCAGAGCAGCTGTGGCTGCCCCTGGATCCCTGGCAGTGCCCAAGGCCAGGCTGGACATTGGGGCTTGGAGCAGCCTGGGACAGTGGAAGGTGTCCCTGCCCATGGCAGGGGTGGCACTGGATGGGCTTTAAGGTTCCTTCCAACCCAAACCATTCCAGATTCTCTGACATCGTATATATATCAAAATTTTAAAAGGTACAAAACAGAAATAAGCATCAAAACAGTATCAGAGTACTTTTAAATGGACAGTGAAGGTTTCTCAGGTGTATTGTAAAGAATGAGGTTTTGGATTGCTTTTTCTTCATCACCCTGAAGCAAAGGTTGCTTTTTCCTGGGAGGGGCTGTGGGGACAAAGTCTGTTAAGGATCATCTCCAGCTGCAGAGCTGGCACTGCTCACTGCAGCTCTTTGTGTCCTGTCAGCTCGCTCTGACAACTGATGGCTCGGATGAGGATGAACTGTGACACTGTCAGAAAGCAGGGACTTGAGTTTGCACAGACTTCTGCCACTACTGGAGACTGATAAGATTAAAACTGTTGTGGTTTTGTTGTGATGGGAGCTCTGTAGCAGAGCACTGCCCTGGCTCCAGGGCAGGGCTGTGTGAGCCTGGGCACGGCGGGGAAGGAGAGGAGGGCGTGGTGAGGTACAAACACTCTGCTTTTCTAGCACCCCACTCAGGAGCACTGCAGAGCTGGGGATATTGTGAATACAATACTCTTTAAAGCATGGCATTAGAGCTATGTACTGTCCAGTGACACTTCGGAGTAGCCAGGTGAGGGGGGTGAGCAGGTAAGCATGGTAAATACAAAGCACGTGTAAATGAGGGGGTGTGTTATCCTGAGGGATCACAGGTGAGAACACCTGAGCATTGTACAGAGGAAAGGCGCTGTTGTCCATGCACAGGGAGCCTGCAGTCAGAGCCAGCGTGGGACAGTCGAATGCCACACGCCCCTGGAATGTGTCTGTCCTGCTCCTGGACATCCTGCAGGACCAGCTGGCTGCCCTCGCATGGACAGCCCGTTAATCCATGCCTGCATTCCCGAGCGCTGACACAGCAGATCCATGGTCGTGGCACATCCCATCACACCGACTGCACAGCCAGGAAACGGGGAGGGGACAGCACCGCCTGCGCTCTGCTTCAGCTCTCACTGACAGTTACTCTTGTTTGTCCCCAAAGAATCACATCCAAACCCTTGTGAAATGACTACAAGGACTCCAGAGGAGTCAACACATCTTTGAATCAATTCATGATTAAAGGTACTGCAAAATGTAGGGCCAGGTTGCTGGGCCCTGTAGGACTGGGCTGGTTCCTGCTGTGTAATGTTTTCCACTCCTTTAGTTGCATGGTATGATCTTTCCCCGACTTATCTTCTTCAAAATGGAAAGAAATCCAGGGCTGGAAGGGATTTCCTGAGTAACCAAGTGTAATCTCCTGCCACCCACAGGAACAATAACACAGAAACCTTTTAATTCCCATTTAGTTCCTCAGGATAGGGACTGGCCCTTCTTCTGAGGAACACTCTGCAACTCAAAAATGCACACAAATGCAAAAAAAGCCAGAGCAGATTAAAAAAATAGGGGGGAGATAAGTAATACAGATGGCCTGGGCTGCCCACTCCAAACACATTGTGACCTATGCTGCTTGCTTATCTTCAAATCTCTTATCTCTGTCTTGGTTGCTAATGACCTGGAATACAAAATTCTCACGTTCAGGCTCTAAGACAACAAGCAATCCTACAGAGAAAATTAGCAGTCGTGCCCACAGCTTCTCCTCTGGAATTGCCCGTGGCAGGGCTGGAGGTTTCCTGGGTGTTTCTGTTGTTCCAAGTGACCCCAGGAGCAGCAGCCCCGATCCGGGCGGGAGCAGCTCCCGAGGGAAGGAGGATCAAGGAACCACTGCTGTAGGGCTGACCTGAGCAAAGCACCGAGTCCAACAGCTCATGGGACTGGCTGAAGCTTCCTTTGGCACTCGGGGATGATAATTAGCTCAGAAGCTTTATTGCAAACCTAAGCCACTAGAGCAGGGCGTTGCTGACAGGCTGGGTAAATGCCAGAAGCCGGTGCAAAGAGAGGATAAAATGCAGGGCTGCTCTCAACAGCAGAGATGGTGCTGCTGGTTGCAGCTGAGATATATCGGTTTGTTCCTACTTCTCTCAGGTTCTCCTCCTCCCAGTGATTGATGTCGGGGGGGTTGTGTTGGCGTGAAACCGCTCACTGTGACGGGGGATGTTCTAGATATGACAACCCCTAACTCAGGACCATTCCCGTGTCATTTCTCTGCACAGCTGACAGAAATCTTTTTTCCTGGTTATTTATTTATTTATATCAACTCCTGATACTACATCAGTGCCCAAGAAAACCAGATCTCCACTGAATCCATACAGGTACATTTTTTGCTTGACAAATGGCCTGCAGTTGTTAGAAAAGCACGTGGGTTTTTAAGGAATTGAGAAACGAGCTCTGCCTAAGTGCAGTAAAGCCCCCAGATTTCTCTGTGTTGATTTTTCCCTCTTTAGTGTCTATTCAGAGAACATCCTCAACGCCACGCCACGCTCTGCAGACATGATATATGATTACACAGCTGTAACTAAGAAATGATGTATGAAATAAAAATCCCTCAGCAGTGCAGGGTTGGGAATACAGAGGCTGTAAGCGCCGGGAGCTGCTGCTGTGGCACTTGGAAATGAGGCGAGGACCAGGGCACCGCAGGAAGGATCCAAACACCAACTGTATTAAAAACCTTTCAGCAAGTACAAATGCCCTCTTTAATGTGCTTTAGGCATTGTGAGATAAGGCTACAGCAGCGAGTCCTTCAGGATCTTTGTCCAGCCTGGGAAGGTGGGATGCTCAGTGTCTGCTCCCAGCCCTGGAAAGGGCCCAGAGCTGGAGGTTCTGCCAGCAGAGCTCCCAGGCCAAGCCCAGCCCCTCTGGGTTGTCCTGGCATTTTTCCCCCTCTGGATTGTATTGGTATTTTTGCCCCTGTGGATTGTACTGGTATTTTTGGCCCTCTGGATTGTAGTGGTGTTTTTGGCCCTCTGGATCGAAGTGGTATTTTTGTCCATTTGCAGCAGTAATCAAATTGGTGACACTGCTTTACACCCCTCTAGAATAAGCCTAAAATATGGTGCAGTAAGAAATTAATGTCACTGGAATTGCCACCATGTTTTCCAACTTCAGCTGTGAGAAAATAAAAAGGGACAAAGGACCCCCAACCCCTCCCAGTCCCCATCTTCCCAAAGACTGAACAGAATCCAGCGTAGCAGAGCCTGCTCCTTAGGCAGCAAAATGACAGCATCAACAGCATCCAACTTGTTTCTCCCAATCACAGGAAAGAAAATATTGAGCTTCAAAAATTTTTAATCAGGCTTTAGTTGGAGTAATCAGATGAGGCATAATTGAAGGTTCCTATGCAAGTTTGGACTTCCTTGACAAGTTCCCTAAAAGTTGCTCTTCTGAGACTCACAGACCTTCTCCTGCACTGTCAGCAAAACACTGCCCAGCCCTTGTGACTCTGCTGGTAAAATTTACCTTCCTTTGCATGATCTCTGTGGTTCTTTCAACAGACGCAGCAGCAATTTATGCCTTCAGCTTTGGTTTATACATTTCTTTCTGCAGAGGAAGCTTCTCCTCGCTCCTGTGCACAGACAACACCTGTGGACATAGTGGAAAACTTTCATTTCTGGGAAACAAGCTGATCTTCCTGCCCCTGCCCTCCCACAGACCCCAAACGTGAAAGCCTCACCCTTCCACCTCCCTCTGCGCAGCCAGCAGCTCCTGGACCTGTCCCACCAGCCCTGCGAGGTGGCACTTGTTGGAGTCAAGGTGGGTCAGGAAGCTCCAGGTGAGGAGCAGAGCCAGGGCTGCCCCCGGCCAGGGGCTGTGTGGGGCAGGGAAGGACTGGAGGTGCCCCAAAAGCTGCAACAGGGAGTGTTCTCCATGTCAGCAAAGGACAAAAATGATAAAAATAAGCATTTCCTGACAAGAACTGACTTTCATTTTGATTTTCATTTTCTGTCAGCATTTTTTAATGGATGCAATTCTAAAGTATAAACAAGCATAACAATTATTAGGAATGCTTGCTTGCTGTACAGACAAGAAATTCCTTTTTCCCTAAGTGGGGCTGGAAGGGGATAAGCAAATCCACAGTGCTGCTGCACAGCCTTTATATGCTGGTGGAAACAGCTGGAAGTTCAGCTGTGATTAAAATACCAAACTGCATCAACAGCTGCTTTTGTCAGTGAAAAGTGTGTTGACAAGTGATTGTTCAGAAAACTCTGGCACCAGCAGCCAGCATTGCAGAGGACCCTGGAAAAGGGTGGAATGAGGGCCCAAATCAGTGGATTCTAACCAGATTCTCTAATAATCAGTTGTGTGCTGAACCCCATCCCAATGCCTCTCCCATTCCTGCTGGCAGAGCACAGGTCAGTGTGTGTTTCCTGCCCACAGGAGAGGCTGCAGCAGCTTGCCCTGGGAGCACTGCTGCAGTCCAGTGGGATCAGGGACCACAGTGCCAGCATTGCCGTTATCATTCCTCTAACAAAAGCTTCTCAGGATGCTATTGATGACCAAAGCAAAGCAGCTCTGGGCTGGGGTTGCTGCGGGAGCAGCCCAGCAGCACAGGGTGCAAAGTGGGAGCAACACTGAGCCGGGGAATTCCCAGTGTGAGCTCTGCCATGATGCTTCCCCCAGATCACAGAGGGCAGAAAAAACTACCGGGTACTTCAGCAGGCCTCTGCAGACTTGAACATGTGCCAACTTTTTTTTGCCTGCAGACTGGCAGGGGAAAAAACGCACACAATTTCAGAGCTTTTGTCTTTTGCTAATGGCATTCTCTGAGCTCTCATGTAGCTCAGCAAACGGCCCTGATTCTCTCTGCTTACTTCATATAAGATCTATTAATTCAAAATCAAAGTAGACAATTCTAATTCTGTGTGTGATATGAAGGGAATTTGGCTAAACCTTTTCTTTACAGAGAAACCTCTGGTCTCTTTTTATTCTTGTGCCTCCGTGGCTGCAAGTCCTCTTGGCTACTCTCTTTCAGTTTCTGTGAAAGGTTTGTATCTTCTTTCTCTGAACTCTACCTGAATTCCTCACATCCCCTCACTCTCCCTGTAAAGCACAGGCCGTGCAGTGGCACCATGTGGAATACATTTCTAATTTTGTCTTCAGATGAATACTGCTAAGCTGATGAGAACTTCTTAGGCACCAGCAGCTTCCACTGACGTCAACTGCAATTGCAAGTTTGCAGTCAATTTAGTCCACTGCAACTAAAAGCACCCCTGGGCCACTGATCTCTAATCTTCCTCCTCCCTCACCATCTTCCCTCTGGAATTACACAGTACACCCCGCTTTTAGGGCACACGAACGCCACGTGCTGATGCCACTCACATCCCACGTGTCCATCGGCAAATTTGGGGTTTAAATCCTTGTCCACTTCAAATGGCGACGATACCATGATAAATTATAAATATTGCTAAATGACCAGTCAGTGTCGTTTAATTAGTTTAATATCCATCAGAACCAGCCTTTGAATTGGGATGAGTTATGGAATAAGAGCCATTAGTGACTCCATTAGGAAGCTACTCCCGCGTGCTGCAGTTGCATCCCAATTCCCCAGAAGCTCTAATCCAGTGCCTGCACAGGTGCAGATAGAGCCAGGGAACAGAGAGAGCAGCTCAGCAAGCTGAGGGAACACCAAGTCACCATGCAGGGATGGGCACCTGTGGTTAGGGACAGCAGCTCGGAGTGGGCAACATCAAAAACTGGAATTCCACTTTCCGTATTAGCAGGATGTACACGACTGAAAAGTCCCAAATGAAACAACCCATTAAAATCAAGAGAAGGATCAAGGAATTTGGGCAGAAAATCTGACCTTTTAATTCCCTGAGAAAACCATGCAATGTATATGGGCTGCATAAAGAAGCACGAGGGCACTCACCACCCACTCATTGCACAGCAAATATGATGCCACTGAGATGAGAAGGAAGATGATAATTCACTAGGAGGTTCCAACAGAAATAGAATAAAATGTATTTGTAACAAAACTTCATGAAACTGCTTGGCATGAAGACCAAAAACTGCCATTCGTCGGGGTGGTAAAGAACCATAAACAAGAGAACTAATTCCAACTGTGCGTGGGGTCTGAGCAGGGCTCTGGGAGCATGGACGAGTGTCAGCCTCAGAGGAGTAACACCCACGTGGTAACGGCAGCTGAGGCTTGAGATCTGTCTCTATGTCCATTTCAGCTGGAAGAGGGTTTCATGCTTCACTTCAGTCATTATTTAAACATTGTTATTTCTGCAAACATGCCACACTGAGATAAGGTTTCATGCTGTACCACATCAAAATGCAGATTGGTGCCGAGCGTCGGGAAGGGCCTTTATTGAGGTAACTGTTTATTAAGCCGTGGAGGAATTGAAATTGCAAATTCTTAAAGAAAGGGAGGCAGAGGGAGAGATATGTTACGTTCCCTTTAATCATGGGATTTGCACAACATCAGTACAGTTATGATCTAAATAAAGTTTCTGGAGTCATCAGGATATTATACTGTAGCTGCTTCATTTAATCTAATGGTTTCCATTTAGGTAATTTTCATGCATTTTAATGTATTTAATGATCACCTTCCCTTGACTGATTTACAATCTCTGAAACTATATTGTACTTTATCTGCAAGATTTGGGATTCCAGACAATGATATGCAGAGAAGGACCTGGAAAGTTTAGTGAAGATGCTACTTTGCATTTTAAATTCCCATTAATCATGCTATTTCACTAATGTAGAAGAGCCTGAATATAATTTCAACCTGAAGAAAAACAATACTCGAGAGACTTCTGGAGAATGAACTTGACCTAGATTTTGGATTATTTCACTCTCACAGAAACTGATAACATTTCAGACACTGACAGCACGGGAAAATGAGCAGGAATCCCAATTCTATATTTGATATTTGACAAATCTGACCCCTTGCTTAGCTCCGCCACGGGCTGAAGAGAAGCCTGTTCTGTGACTGTGCTGCTGAGGTAGCTGGAGAGGGGAGCACATTCTAGGTGTGCCAAGAAGCAGCATGTGGCTGATGCTGGCACTGTCAGAGCAAACATGGGAGTCCCTCAGGAGGCCCAGCAAGGAGAAGGAGACCTCCTCAGCAGAGATCTCCCCTCTCCCACCAGGGCCATGGGGTCCTGCATCCCCCTGGCCTGGCAGGGACCCCCAGCACCGAACACCCCCGGCTCCCAGAGCTGCTCTCACTCCAACACACACCAAGGGCGGGAGCAGCACTGCACCAGGCACTTCGATTGAAATGCAGAGCTGCTCCAACTGCATGTGCAAATGAGGTGATTATGAATGCAAATGACTAATTACGTTCACCTGCTTGTGCGGGGCCCCACTTGTGGTTGGGCAGGGGGAAGGATTGTGCGTGCAAACGAGACACAGAGCTGGAGGCAGCCCTTACACGAGGCCTCAGGGTGAGAATTCCGAGGGCTTGGGAGTCCTGGCTTTGTTTTGTACATTGAAATACAACCCTGGCTGTGAATATGATGTCGTTTCCGAGGTACTGGAAGAAGTCGTGCAGTAATCTGCAGGATGCAAGAAGTTGTGGATACATGTTTCATACGTACACTTCAGGAAGGGAAAAAATAGCAGAAATTATGAATGGGGGAAAGGGAGAAAACAACCCCAAATTTTAATGTCTGGATAGATTTGGCTACTAGCATATAATGAGATTGTGAAATCCTCACTATCAAATGTATGATAAGTAGAAAAATCAAAATGTCTTGGAGAAGTTCACAGTCCAAATAACTCCACTAGTCTGGAGCTCACTGTGGGACTACAGATCTGAACAACAGAGAGCTCAGATCCCCAATTGCTCCTCCCCTTGGAGCCAGGCTGGGAGAGCTGGGGCTGCTCAGCCTGGAGAGGAGAAGGTTGTGTGGAGAGCTCACAGCACCTTCCAGGGGCTGCAGGGAAACCAGAGAGGGACAATTCCTCAGGGACTGCAGGGACAGGACAAGGGAGGATGGGTACAAACTGAAAGAGGGGAGGGTTAGATTGGATATTAAGAGAGATTTTTACTGTGAGGGAGTTGGAGCCCTGGCACAGGGTGCCCAGAGCAGCTGTGGCTGCCCCTGGATCCCTGGCAGTGCCCAAGGCCAGGTTGGCCGTTGGGGCTTGGAGCAGCCTGGGACAGTGGAAGGTGTCCCTGCCCATGGCAGGGGTGGCACTGGATGGGCTTTAAGGTCCCTTCCAACCTTTAACATTCTATGCTTCTATGATTTAGGGGACCAAGGGTATAACAAAAAAATTTGTCTGTCATCTGTGCAACATATGCATGGTCAAAGGTTTTCTGTTGTTTTTTTCCTTTTTTTACTACTATTATTATTTTTTGGGGGGTTTTGTTGGTTTGGGGTTTTTTTTGGTGGGTTGTGCACTCCAATTTAACCGCCAGTTGTGCTTTTAGATTTATGGAAAGGACTCTGGATTTAGCAGTAACTGAAACCGTTTTAAAATTTTGAATTCAAGAAGAAAGTCCTAGATGCTGTCTCCACTGCTTGTTCAGACACTGCAGTAATTTTTACAAATTCCCCTCTTTTTTCTTAACCCTTCAGGATTTATAGTTCCTATATGAGAAGCTTTAGTTAATTCAAGTCCAGCTAATCATTCAGCTTGTGTGTGCCACAAATATTTACAGCACTCTAAGAACAAAACTAAAACCAGTTCAAGGCACGTACAAAGTTCACGGTGAGGTTTTGATTATAACTGCAAATACCCAATCTGGGCTGTTTCTGGACTATCAGTAATAAAACAGCTTCCTTGTTGAAACAACAAAAGTGTTTCTGTTTTCTTCTAGTTCCGGATGACATCCAGTCCCTGACAGCAACAGTAGCTACAACACATTTGTGTTTTGATCCAGTGTGATTCAGATCAGGGACTTCCAATGAATGAAAGTGTTTTATGTTTTCCCTTAGTCCAAAGCCTGACACCAGGCTGCACCAGGGGAGGCTCAGGTTGGACAGCAGCAGGAATTTCTCCATGGAAAGGGTGCTCAGGCCTTGGCAGGGGCTGCCCAGGGAGGTTTGGAGTCCCCATCCCTGGAGGTGTCCAAGGAATTCCTGGAGGTGGCACTCAGAGCTCTGGGCTGGGGACAAGGTGGGGACTGGGCACAGCTTGGACTGGATGGGCTGGGAGGGCTTTTCCAGCCTCAGTGATCCTGGGATTCTGTGCTCAGCACAAAGATGACACCAGAAGTCAGATTCTCCTGCTGTCACCTCTAGCAACGTCCCAACAGGCAAATCCATTAAAACACAGCACAGGGCACATCCTCAGACATCTGAACTGACAGAGAGGGAGAGCGAGAGAGGGCAGAGACCTGCTGAGAGCTGAACGCGGCCCTTGAGCAGGCAGCAGCAGTGCCACCATCACTCTGTGCCACATCCCGGTGACAAGGCAGGAGGGTTTTGTGGCCAGCACCTGGAACATCAGTGCTTATCTCAGCAGCTCCTTTAAGTTTAGACCCTGGTTCCCTGAGGAGCCTCTCCCAGCCACCCCTATTTCCGAGCAGGCTGGGGCTCAGCCGCGTTCTGTCCGCTGTCCATTCCCAATCACCCGAGCTGCTTCCAGCCCCCGGAGCTCCGGGAAGCCCCAGGAATGTGGGATGCACATCGGGACAGGGCACCTCAGCTCACTGCTCTGTCTCCAGTGAAGTACAATCCCAGCACGTCTAGCAAGGAGCTTTTATAATTCCTTTCCTGCTGGGAGATTTTTATTCATGTATTCACTTTTAAAACTTTGTAAACACAACCAAAATGGATTTGATGTATTTTTATCTTGCTTGTGATATGACATAACATTGATAAGATAATGCTGGGTGATGAGTTCTTTGGTAAGCCTTCCTACAGGTAAATTAGTGACAAAATCAGATACAACATCTTGGGTGAAAACAAGTTTAATTCTTCAGTAAATAATTCAACTCACTATTACTCACAGAGCTGGTTAGATTGAAAAATTTGGTTTGTCACCAGAACAGAATTATTCTGAGTTTATGAATTCCTAATCAGGCTGCTTTTCATAACAATGAATGATAATTATCTTTTTGAACTCTAATAATTTACCTGAGTATTTTCTATCTATGAGATTCCATGGGTAAGTAAGAACCCTTCCTGCAGGGCAGGTCTCCTAACTGGCTCCTAACTGGCAGCAGCAGCACAGCAATTAGTCTTGGAAATACTAAAATCATTTTAAAGCACACTCACATGTGTTAAAAAGGACGGACAAGATCCCTTCATAACCTGAATCCTACCAAGCAGTAACAATTAGAGGAGAAAAGAGAGGAAGCCACATGAGCTCTTCTGGACCAGGGACAGCACCCAGGGAGCGGCTGCAGCTGGGCCAGGGTTAGGTTGGGTATCAGGGAAAGGTTCTGCTTCCCCCAGAGGGTGCTGGGCACTGCCCAGGCTCCCCAGGGAATGGGCACGGCCCCGAGGCTGCCAGAGCTCCAGGAGCGCTTGGACAGCGCTGCCAGGGATGCCCAGGGTGGGGTTGGTGGGGAGGCTGGGCAGGGCCAGGGATCGATGATCCCTGTGGGTCCTTCTACCTCAGGATATTCCGTGGGCTCTGACTTTCCAATAGAAACCCCAGAATGGTTCCCTTTGGATAAGTCTGTGGGCAGATGGAATCCACAACTTGCCTGCCTGGGAGAGGAATCCCTGTGAGCAGCTCTCCCAAGCATTCACCTCATTCCTGCACCTCCTCTCTCAGCCCCAGCTAACCTGAAACTGCAGAAACAGGGAGAAGAGTCCACTCTACAAGCTTTCCTTTGGTTCCCACCCAGCCCATCACTTCTGCTCACAGTGACAGCACAGCTGCTCTCAGTCAGGAACAACAACAAAAAGAAACAATTCAAAATTAATTTATCACTGGTTTAATTCCTTGCATTCAGACATTCATCTCTTCCAGACAGACATGATAATGTGATTAGTACAAATGATACCGGGCTAGTTATAGGGCATTTAGGAATACAGGCAGTAGCTATTTCACACAGTGCAATGTATCTTCCTGCTTTTGTTATCCCCAAGCAGGGTTGTTTTCGTTGCAAAGATATCTCAAAAATGTGCTCTAAAGCCTTCCCCTCCTTTCAAAAGACATGAAATTTTCTTTTTTTTCCTCTTTTTTTTTTCTTTTGGCATGTGACAGCACATTTTGCTGTAGGAAACAGAGGTATGTTTAATAGTGAAACAAGAGATGTACTCACATGGAATAAGTCACAGTTTTAGTGGTTTTCTTTGTTCTCAGTCTTCGAAAGACCTGGAGAACTATTTGATCTCTGCACTTCCCCAACTTTTGCAATAGTTTATTTTTTATTCTTTTTTTCAAAAACTGCAGAAGAGCTGGAACTCGGAGATGTCTGATTTAAGGTGAATAATTTTTAAAGGCGGCACTCCTGTACTCGCAGTGGGAACTCCCTGCGTGACTGTTCCAGAATAACAACAGGAGAACACACTTGTGCCTTTCCAAGATCAGTTCTAAGATTTTTAATCATAACTGTTTCCTTATTTTAATTGTGATGTGCTGGAATTCACAGTTTGTGTCCATCAAGCCCCTACTGACACTGCTGCTGATGAAGCATCAGAATTTACACCCCGAGTGCTCCCGTGGGATCAGACTAGAAATAGATGTGGTCAGAGGGTTCAGATAAAGTATTTATCCAAGCTGTCTGAGAATAAAACTGAATGCTTATGTTTAGGCCATCAAAAATATTTAGATGAGCTATTTAGTAGAGGAATGTTTAAAAAGACCAATTCCTTATAAGGGTGGAAAAAAGAATAAAATACCCTTCCTACCTAAGACTTTTCAGATTGGATGAACTTGGGCATTTTACTTCTTTGAAAACTGGGTTTATCTTCGGAGTTGCTTCTTCCTCAATTAAAAAAATCTTTCAGAATAGCAGAGTTTTAATTTTACTCTTAACTGACTGGTGAACGTCAGAGAAGCGAGTCAGAGATGTGTGAGATTGCCTGAGCATATTTCAGAGAAAGAAGATGGAGCTGTTGATGGTTTTTGCAGTACAATGTGACTGCATCTGTGAGACTTGCAAAAGGAATGAGCACTCACACTTTTCACTACCAAACTCAAATGAACCAGGCCTAGTTTAATATAAAATTTAATGTCAAGAACATGGGCGAGTTTTGGAGCATGGGCTGAGCTGGATGCAAATCAGTTTAAGAGACACCAAGACCAGAATCTCCCCTTTGGAAACATCTTCAGCAAGGAGAACAGAGGGACTGCGTTCCATTCCTTGCACTTAGAAAATGTTAATGGTGGCTTAGATGATTTAACAAATGCTGCTCTAATGAGACATCACTTCAATGCTTGCTGCTGCTAAGGTCATACATGCTCTGTGTGTTACTGCTCAGAACTCCAGCCCAACAGGATTCCTCCACTTTAATGAAGTAGTTACATGAAATTGCCTTTTTTTTTTCTTTTGTAACTGTTCTCAACCGCAGAAGACCCAAGGCACCTAATGATCTCTGCTTAGCATTTTGTGGAGGGAAAAAACCTAACTATAGTATAAACTACATCCTTATGTTAATGTAAGTCAGGGAGGGAAAAAAAAAACCAAACCAAACCAAATCAGCATCTAGGAGAGATGTGAATTGCATTAATTCAGTCAGATATAAGGTCCCACTCTTGGTCACACAGTCAGAACTCTGTGCTCACTGTCAGAAATGTGCTCACAGTGTGGAACCTTCACCTCATTCTGCATCGTGGATGAACCGAAATGATGCCAAAAGCAGGAAGAATTCCTCCTGTCTGATGTTCCACCATGGAAATCTCACCTTTCCCATGTTCAGCAGCTACACAGGAGAGCTTCCACAAGTGTGAGCCCCCTGCAACCGGGGGGTGAGCCTGAGATTCTGGCAGGCTCAGATGAAAAGCAGAGACCTGGACAAAGCTCTGCCCTTCACCTCAGTATGGTTTGGATCAGGCTCAGGTAGGCAAAGAAAGGGAGGATGGCAAAGCCCATGGCTCAATAAATTCAGCACAAATTCCTGCCACAGACTGCTCAGTTCTGACTCCTCTTTGAAAACAAGAAAGTTTGCTGTCTTTCCACTTCTTTAGTATGGAAGAGGCTGAGTAGGGCCCTCAAAGGCTCTAAGAAAGTCCTCACTCCTCAGATTTCGCAGTCTGGCAGGAAGGAACATTACAGCAAAAACAGCCTTGCAGTAAGAAGTGCTAACCAGCCAACCATATGCTAGATTTGCTCTTTTATATTTCTCCCTCTCTCGAATATTGCTTTTAAAAGATTAAGCACATAGCACCTTTTAAAGTTCACTGAGTGCCCAGGCATCCTGCTAAATATCTTTCTTAAAATTGTTCTAGAAATCCCCATTTCATATGGATTCATTTTGGAAAGTACCCTCCCCACATCCTGAGTAATTGAAAGCATCCCTTCACACCTTGCTTTTCAGAAATAAACACTCCACTCAGCCTCAGCTTTTCACCACATCTTTTCCAGGAACTAAATCTTTATGACAAGCAGGAGTTTCCTTTTACTGAAGATCATTTGTCAGAACTGAATGATAGTCTGCAAAATAGGTAATAAAACTGAATAATTAAACCAGAAAAAGGTAATCTCTCATCCAAATTTCAGAAGGACAAAAGAAAAAGTAGCACTTTTAGCACTACTAAAATAGCACTTTATTTTGAGGGGTCGAATTGCTTTCCTATATGGGAGCGCCTGAGTGCATTCTTACCCACTTCAGCATCACTGCCCTAACACACTGTGCTCCTTTAGATTGCACCGAGGACACAGACAAAATAAATGCTTTTGCAGTAATGGCACACGGGCAAGGACCTTGCTCATCAGGTGGAGAATGCAAAGCCGTTTATTGCGCAGTCAGAATTCCCTAAATCCCAGCACCCAACAGGATATCACATCCTATAAACAGGAAAGATGTTCCCCACAGTGTCCCCCAATCACCTGGGGCACTGCACAGATTTTACCTATGATGGTAACAGGCAAACAATGCCCTATAAGGCCACAAACTCCAATGAACACTTCTCACAGGCCCAGGCTGTCCATAAACACACAATCCTCTCTCAGTCCATCCCCGGTGACCTGGATGCACTCCCAGGGTCACCTCCGGGCCCAGGACAGAGCCCCTCTCTCTGATCCTCAGGGCCTGTCTCTCTTCCAGCACACGGTGCACTCCAACAAATGCCTTCAGAGACTCAGAAATTGGCACTGGTACAATTCTGCTATTTTATTCAGAATTCACAAGGGCTTGGGCCCTCTTGCCCAAAGCCACTGTGTTGCACAGTGTTATCACCCAAAGCTCTGACAGAGCTCTTTAATCTCATTTTCTTGAGAGGCAAAGGCACAGGTTACTACACTACACTGCTGACCTCTTCTGAAAATCCAGGCTGGTTCTGCCCCTGCTTCATCCCTTTTCCCTTTAACTTCTCCAAAGCCCTCATTCAGTTCTAAGCCTGCCCTGATTTTATGCTCATTGCCTCATTTCTTCATATTGATCTCACTTTTCTGTGCTGCTCCCTACTCAGCAGAGAGGAGCGCACGGACACCTCTGCTCTGAGCCCCTGCGTAACACACAGGGTGTTTACAGCCACGCACAGGAATGTTGTGGAAACAGCCTGTCCCCTTCCCAGCATAACTCTGAGCATTGGGAATAAATGGCATGGGGACCTGAGTGATCTTAGAGCACCGGGGTTAAACAGTTTTTGTTGCGGTGAGCCATGGCCAGAGCCGTGGTCAGCTGCAGCAGGCAGACCGACAGGGGCAGTGCTTTGCAGGCTCCCCAGCAGCAGGGCTGGAAGGCACAGTGAGCACTGCTGTGTGGAGCACGCCGTGACCATCGGCTGCTCCCTCCCCCACCCCGGTATGTTCAGATTTGGTTCTGTCTCTGGAAAGTTCCGTGTTCCTCGGTTGGTAATTGGCTGATGTTAACCCTCTGCTCCCCACATCTTCTCCCATTCGCCCTGGTCCCTTCTCCCCTGCTTTGTAAGACCCCACACCTGATATTTCACTGGTTATTGTGTGTTCTCCCCGCCTGTTATGTAGGGGTATAAAAACCCCGCGCCCGCCTAAATCCAACGGCTCTGCTCGTGGTTTTTTGTTGGAATAAACCTTCTCCTTTTCACGAGAGAGTCCCTCCGCTCCTTCCCTCCTCCTCCAGGCACCCTGCCGTCGGTGGGTGAGGCGAACAGGAGCGGGTGCTCCGCCTGCTCTCCAGCGCTGCGGTCGGTGCCCGCCGCCTCCGCCCGCAGCCGGTGAGGCAGTGCCCGGTGCCCGGCAGCGAGCTGGCCGGCACAGCACCGCGGCAAGTTTTTAGCAGGATGAAGCACAGACGCTCAGCACATCTCTGGCTTAAATAATCCTCGAGCTGCAGGAAGGACACTCCTGGCAGAGGATCAGTGCAGCTCTCTGCAGGCAGCACGTGCTCGGGAGGAGGCTCAAGTGGTTCTCTCTGCATTCATGTGAAACCAATTCATGTATAGCTACAAACAGACCAGCCACAGGCTTGGAACCACGGAATGGTTTGGGTTGGAAGGAACCTTAAAGCCCATCCAGTGCCACCCCTGCCATGGGCAGGGACACCTTCCACTGTCCCAGGCTGCTCCAAGCCCCAGTGTCCAGCCTGGCCTTGGGCACTGCCAGGGATCCAGGGGCAGCCACAGCTGCTCTGGGCACCCTGTGCCAGGGCCTGCCCACCCTGCCAGGGAACAATTCCTTCCCAATATCCCATCCAGCCCTGCCCTCTGGCACTGGGAAGCCATTCCCTGGGTCCTGGCCCTCCAGCCCTTGTCAATTGTCTCTCTCCATCTTTCCTGCAGCTCCTTCAGGCCCTGCAAGGCCACACTGAGGTCACCCCAAAGCTTCTCCTCTCCAGGCTGAGCAATTGCAGCTCTCGCAGCCTTTCCTGCCAGCAGAGCTGCTCCATCCCTCTGCTCCTGCTGCTGCCTCCTCTGGGCTCTCTGCAGCAGCTCCAGCTCCTTCCTGTGCTGGGCCCCAGCGCTGGGGCAGCTCTGCAGGTGGGGTCTCAGCTGAGGGGGCAGAGGGGCAGAATCCCCCCTCCCCTGCTGCCCCCGCTGGGGCTCAGCCCAGGGCAGGGGGCTTTGGGGTCCCAGCGCTCACGGCCGGGGCAGGGCCAGCTCTGCCCCACAGCTCCCCCGGGGCCTCTCCCAGGGCTGCTGTCAATCCCCTCTCCACCCAGCCTGTAGGTGTGCCCAGGATCGCCCCAAATACCTTTCCTACCCAGTTACTTGCCGTGCTTCATACCTTCCTGCAAAGTTGCTTGTGTGGAAAATTTCCTGTTCTTGTAGGGTATTCGTTAAAGGTTTGTTGTCCCTACTGCTCTTCACAAGAGTCCTTGAGCAAGGGAAGCCCCAGAACAGCTCTGAGACTCTTCAGGCTTAAACAGCCTACTGGAGCCCTTCCTTGTAACCTTGGCACTGCTGTGTCTGAGGAATGTGGCTCCATGGAAATCATTTCTCTAAGCGCTGGAGCACCAGCGGGCTCTGGGATGCACCACTGTGCTCCTCCTTGTTGTGCTCTTCATTAGTGAGGGACCAATTACAAATCAAATAAATCCTTCGCAGCAATGCCTTTAACCATCAAAAAGTCTGCCTTGCTTTTGGGTAAATCAAGTTGCAAGAACGAAGGTGGAGACGTTCACAGGCAGGCTCCAGGCTCCCAGACACCAGGATAATTGAAATATCTCACAACTAATTAACAAGTTAAATTACTTTTCTGCAAGGTGACCTAATAATGCAATCTGTCAAGACAGCAATAGGTGCCATCCCAATCTCTGGCCCCAAATCAAAGCTGGGAAGACCACTGCCACATATCATTGAACATCTTCTGTTGTTCACTCTTCCCTCCTTTGTCTAAAATGGCATTCCAACCGACAGGAAAATTGTTTTAACAAAGCCAAAGAGCAGAATTCTGGCTAATATTTAATTAACATCACAGTTTATCATAGTGAACCATCAAGGTTCATGGTGCCTTTCAATGCCACGATCACTGTGCTGGATGAGTTAATCTCAGGTTTTAGTGTAAATGTGGGGGGATAGCAGGCATGACTCAAAGGCAAAAGCACTGTACAATCCATATGTCATCTGAATGAGAAGATGGAATACCCCAAGCTCAAAAATCTGCAGCACTGTTCCCAGATGCAGGTTGGAATAATGACAAGGATGGACTGCAAAGAAAGGGAAAAATAGTCTTAAGTCTGGGCCAGATTTTGGGGTTGTCTTTATCTTTTGAAACACATGATTCCTTTCAAATAGGATCTCTAATTTCCAGCATTGAAAGCTGCCCTCAGAAACTGAGAGGAATAACTGAACAGATTGATGAAGAGCATCAAAAATACTCAAAGCAATCCCAGGAGTCTGCTAGACATCCAATGATTTGTGGTGCTGCTCGAAGCATCCATTAACATAACAAAGTACATGCACACATTGATCCTCTCTAATTTTCAGAGAGGCAACCTCTTTGTATTGCAGTTCAGAACACCTTGAACTCCACATATTCTCTGTTATTTCAGAATATTAACCACGTCTATTTTTAAAATGCGTCAATTCAGTTCCTAAATATAAATGAACAGGAGATTCAGGCTCTCAGTCTTAATAAAATACTTATCCAAAATGATCACACTGTCAGAGCTGCAGGAACAGCAATAGCATCAATTATAACCCTAATGATATTCCACAGTTTGTTTGCTCTGCTACCATTTATTTTTATTTTCCCTCCTGAAGATACCAGAGCTTTCACCAAAAGCTGCAGCAGGTTTATACCACAGCAGTAATACCCTTGGTGTGCACCTCCCAAACATATTTTAATGACTTAGTGTGAATTATAAGAAATCTATTGAATTCCCCATAAAAGAGCTCTACTTATGAGTCTGTTTTCAATACAGAGCATAAAGGGATTTGTCAAGAAACAGTTGCAATATCAGTGGTGCAGAAAAACTGCAGTGCTCTTTGCTGAGTTCAGGATATAGCTGTGATTTTTCCACCACATTGGCTGTCACCATCTCAACCCTTCCTTCCCTGCTCCCCCTTCAGCACGAACTGGGGCTTCTTCCCCCCACTGCTGTCACTGCTCTAATCTGCAAAAAGTGAGAGCTGGCTACATGAGCTTGGTAACCTATTTAACAAGCCTTAAAGCTGCCCTATCAGAACCTAAGTGCTAAAGGGTTTTTTGAAAGTCTCTGTGAAGTCTAGAGCCAGATTAGACCATCTGATAGAGATTTAGATCACAGTATACAGCCAGCATCTGTGTTTCAATCTGCACAACGCTAATGGGAAAAATATGACATATTTCATTGTAGAGTTCCCTGGACAAACCAGAAGATCCAGCTAAATAAAGATTTAAATCCACTCAGAGCATTCTCAGCATACTGATGTCACAGGCATTTGAAAGGGGATAGGCAGGGAAAAAAACTAAATTATCTTGAACTCTTAAAATCTAGGACCCTGTTAATTCATGTATATAATAAATCCAGGCTCTAGTTCACCATACACATATGTTAACCAAGATTTTTGAGTCTTACTGACAGGTCTTGAAACCAATCTGCTCCCCACAAGCAAGTAAAACTGATTAGTGTTGGTAGCAGCACGAACAGCAGCGCGTTCCTTTATTAGTTGAGCGAAGCAATGTTCCTTCAGAGCAGGCTTGCCATTGCCTGGCGAGGCTGAGCCTGCTCCTCTCCATACCAATACAGGCACGCAGCAGCACTGCCATCACCCCTCTGTGCACAGACCGCCTTCATTCCGCTCAGCACCAAACACTCCTCGACACAAAACACCCTGAAGGGCTCCCCAGCTCGGGGCAGGCTGCTGTGAGACAAACACGCACGCCCCACGTTCAGCACTTCCCCACAAAAGCGCCGCTGCTGCTTTCAGTTTGTGCTCATTAATCCAGGGTTGAATTGCTTTGTGTGCTAACCCCTCACAGCCGCTCCGGTCTTTTGAAAAGACACGAAATTTGGATCTCGTTTAATAGACAATCATATTGCAATCTGCGGGACAGTGGAGAAAAACTCATGGAATTTCTAAGAAGGCTGTTTCAGGTACCAGTAAGGGTCCATCTGAGGTGGGAAGAGTAATCTGATTTCTTTGCAGGGAAGCTGACTGGTTCTCTGAGCTCTAGCTTGAGAACTGTAGGATGAAGCAGACAACAAAAGTAATGAATGAGAAAAATATACACAGGGAAGACTGAAAATTAATTTGTCAGTGTGAACAAGAGAGGAGCCACAGCGCAGAAACTCAAAGAACAACAGCTGAGATTGCAGCAGAGACAGGAAAGGAGGTAGCATAATACTGAAGGTAATAACAGATTGTGGAATAAAGACAGATGTCTTGAGGGCTTGAAACAATAAAGTAATTCTTGAAGGCATTTTATAATGCTACAAAACTTATCATAAGGAAAAATACAGATGCTGTAAAAGCAAGAGAAATTGTAACAGTGCCGATAAAGATGAGACAACATAAAGCTCAAAGAACATGATGCTTCAAGCAAGAGACAGCAATGTCAAAGACTTTCCAAGCTCCGAATAAGTAAAAAAATGTTGAAGCTTGTCTCTGAACTGACCTGTGCTCCTCTGAACACTACGATTTTTCTTTGGATGGGTTTACAGCTGTAGGAAATTGAATTCCAAGACAACTCCTACAGTTTCAAGGTATGAGCAGTTGAAGCCAACTCGAAAGCCCCCAGAAATCCACGAGTACAGGATGACTCAAGAGGAGCACGTCTCAAGCAAATAAATCAGTTGGTGCCAAGTACCCAGCATTGACACACAGAGCACTCTGCTTTGTCTGCCTGAGTGTCCCAGTGACGACTCTCAGAGGATTCCTCCAAAATCAGACTTCTGGTCTGAGCTACAACACTGCTGTAGGCACACCTTGCAGTGGTTGCATTTACAAGCTCCAACACCATGGAAGAGGCAAAGAAACTCATTTCATTCAGCCAAATCCATTGCACGTCTTTGCCTGTATGCACACTCTTATTTGGTGCAGCACAGGGATACCAGAGAATCATGGAATGGGTTGGGTTGGGTTGGGAGGGACCTCAAATCCCACCCAGTGCCACCCCTGCCATGGGCAGGGACACCTTCCACTGTCCCAGGCTGCTCCAAGCCCCAATGGCCAACCTGGCCTTGGACACTGACAGGGATCCAGGGGCAGCCACAGCTGCTCTGGGCACCCTGTGCCAGGGCCTGCCCACCCTCCCAGGGAACAATTCCTGCCCAATATCCCATCCAGCCCTGCCCTCTGGCACTGGGAAGCCATTCCCCCTTGTCTATCACTACATGCCCTTGGGAAAAGTCCCTCTGCAGCCTCCTTGTAATCCCTTTTTTAGAAAGGGCAGCGCTCTGGAACAGACAGGACTCAAACAGTGACAGCTGTAAATCTACTCACTCAAATAAATGCTCCCTTACAGATTTTTCTGTGACATCATCTTTCAGAAAAGAGACCTCGTTATCATTCCTCCAAAAGGTTATCCCGATCTTAATTTCATCTTTAGTTTTATAAAAGAGAATACCTTCACACAGGCAGAGAAAGGGGCCAGATGAAGTGCCCTGGCATTCAGATAAAAATCAGTTTGCACAATAACTGCCTCAGAGTATGTGCTTCTGAGAGAATATTTTATTGAATAGCAGCCAGCCTACTGTACAAACTCCTCCGCCTCCCAGAGCTACAGAACAAATGAGGATATGCCCTGTAGTTGTTGTACAGAGGGAGATGTCTGATTATGCACTTGGGCTAAGCTTCTGCAGGCAAATCCCTGCTGTTCATCCAGTGTCTATAGGATGCTGTGCATAAGGCACCAACAAATCCCGTAATGATGTGGGAGATTGTCCAGCTCCCTCAGCCCTGGGTTGTATCACAGACTAAATGCAAAAGCCTTGCATGGAACAGTGGCATGGCTGCTACTGTATGCAAAATATACATATTACAAAAAAAAGGATCTCCACCAGGATCCTCATTTTCCAGTATGAAAAACAAGCTTTATTTTGAATTTCCCATATTTAACGGAAAAGCATCGCTAAGCAACGCAGAGAACAAAACCTTTCCTGCAGAATTTCCAGAGAGCGTCCTAAACAAACCCTCTGGAAAGGACCCTCCAAAGGGCTGGAGATGTGCAGTGCCTCAGAGCTCCCTTGTCCTGTCACACAGCAGTCACGGCCCCTTTGCAGACCTGTCCAAGCCCTACATGTTTGCATTGCTGGAAAATGCATTTAACGAGACACAGAATTATACTGCAGTCCAAAGGGAAAGGAAAAGTGGTCCTTTCCTCCCATACACCAAAAAGATCAGGAGGAATCTCCTTGCATCTTTCAGGGATGATCTAGAATCACTGAGTTGTGTGTTGGACATAGGGGAAACTTTTGGCTCAGTCCTCGAGGTGTCCCGCAGTGCTTGGCCAGATGTGATGTCAGGGCTGGGCCCATGGTTAATCACGCCTGAGTTAGGCTCAGTTTCCCCTAAAAGGCAAGCCAAGGATTTTATCAGTTTTAATAACGTTCCCAGACACTTCGGAGTGGTGCAACAAAGCTGCTGCATCTCTGCTACACGACCTGAATGTGAACGGCTCTCTCTGGAAGACAGGAATCGAGGCCAAGTGCTTGGCTTATCATAACCAGAGTTTAGGAAAGCATAACGACGACAGAAACTCTTGGAAACTCAAATATTTCAGAGATATCTTTGCTTTAGTATTGGAGGTGTCACAGAGAGGAGCACTGCCCGCACGTGGTACCCAAACCACATCGTTATCCCGCAGCACTGATTCCAAACTCTCAATTTCAAACTGACACAGGAGTGATTCTTCTTCAGTCACGTGTCAGGAGAACCCACTCCATCCAAAGAGAGTAATTTTTATTGTGGAGCACCCATTTTCTCCCTAAACCACTACGGCACAACCCTTCTCTCTCCAAGTATCAGTCACTGCAGGGCATTACTGAATTTTAGGCAATGCAAAGAGCAGTAAATAGAAATATTTTATATCATGGGTTAACCGCTGTCTTGACAAATTAATACACTAGCATATACATAAGTGGAACTCTGGGTTAGCTCTTACACCTCTAGTGTTTTTCCATTCACGTTACTCAGAGGTTGGGGGCATTTTACTCTGGAAATAATTAAAAATACTCAATTGGACCACAGAAAAGCTACGTGAAGTCCATGCTGTTTAGGCAATACTGCATAATCTTGCATGTTAAAATTTGTAGTTATCATTACACTTTGATCTTTAGAAGAATTGTTACTGTTTCATTCTAATTTAATTTTTCCTTGCCTTATCTGCTGAAGATATAGGAGATAATTAGTTGATTACACACACAGAAGAACCCATGCAAAACCAGCACAGATAGAGATAATGTGTGAGTTAAAAGGCAGGAAAAGCTTACTGACATGTAGTGGGGAGACTTTTTAGTCTGAATTAAAGAAAAAAAAAGGAGAGGGGATTGGAGGAAGGCAAACTAGTGACTGATTGTCAGCCACAAGCCCGAAACTTGATTTTATAAGAAATTATGTGGAGGCTCAGCTGATATCCAGCTGACATCTTGGTAAAGTTTTGGTCTTGTGCTGCAGAGGACTCCATTCCTATTCATATAAAATTTGTTTTATTAATAACGTTCAGCACGAAGCAAGCTGGTGTGTTTGTGGTATCAGTGGGTTTCCCTTGCAGTTGTGGAAAAGATCTCAGGACTAATCTGACAGGGCTTCTCTTCTCCTTCAGCACCTCTTCCCAGAGCTTTTCTGAAAGCAGCACACTCGGGACTCCTGCCCAAGGTCCTTTGCTTTGTTCTCCCACTGCCAGGCTATTCAGTGAAGGCTCATGGTTTATAATCCACAACCTCATTGTTCTGGAATCTCTTAAAAAGCATATTAATTAAATTGTGCTCAACTGATATTTTGTTTCAAACCCATATTTAGAACTATTTCTTCAAACTGCTGTAAGCCAGAACATTTGAAGGACATAGGTTTTGACTACAGATGTTTCCACCTGAGCTTCTGACTTTCTCTCCCACTAAAGGTGAATCCTGGAACTCTTTTTCTTCAAATACACTAAAATCAATATTTTGCTGCAAAAGTTTACAGCGTTTCTCATAAAAGGTCAAACTATTTCTTTTTTAATTGTTATCTATGGCTCCCGGTATAAGTACTTGATGGGAAACTGGTTTTTTTATTAGAAAAAGCCTGTTCACCAGATAACATACAATTCATTGGGAAGAGCTTTATCAGAAGCTGGCTTCCTGGAGAAGCTGTTGTGCTCCTGAGCTGATGAAGAGCAATGCCATCACAGTGGCACTGATTCATTTTAAATGTCACTGCTTTAAAATGCCATCAGCTGGGAGCGCCTCTGGACACACTCTGTGTAAATCAGCTCAGCTTGGTTGGCCTCAGTGGAACTACAGTGATCTGAACCAACTGCAAATCCACTCCTTTGTGCTGAGCCTTCATTCTCAACGGGAAGGGGGAAAAAAAAGAGCCAGCACTGCAGAGCCCAGGAAGTTTTTTGCAGGTTCTCACACCAGTTATTATCTGTAAGAGCAGCTCCACTGCTGCTCCCAACAATCAGAGCCACAGCACAAACCAGAGCCAGGCTCCCCGCACCACTTCAAAAACCCCTCTCAAAGAGGGGTTTGATGACACAGCAGGGAGATCCCCTGGCTGGCACAGGCCATTGTTAGTGCTGATGCATCCCCACTCCTTGCTAATAGCAAGTAACATCCTGCTGGAGCAGCCAAGGCCAAAGCGGGCCTTTAATCGGGCCCCTGTTACCAGAGGCTCCGCAGTACCCAACTCTGTGAGAGATAACAAAGAACTGCTGATGAGAATGGTGCTGGAGAAGCAGAAGTGGCATTAAGGATCCTCCCTTTAAGAGCTGGATCCTCTCAGCATCTCCTTTATTCATGGTAAAGCCAAAGTGTTCCACCTGCAACCCAAAGGACTTTTAACGCAGAGATATTTTCAAGGAAATTTGCATAGTCCCAGTGGAAAAACTTGCTTCAAAATGGCATCAACTAATTGTAACCTGCAAACCAAGAGCAACAAAAGCAGAAAACAAGGTTAAGGTTGGCTCAGAGTATACCAGCCAGGTTTTGCCAGCTTCCCTTTTAGCTTTCAAGGTTCAGGACTTCCCTCATCCTATGGCTTTCTGGTTTGGGCTTTGTTATCTGTGCACAGAGGAAAGGCAAAGAGACGATGGTATTCCTGTCAATTATAGCTCATACTGATTTGTTTGTATCAAATTGCTTTATTCACCTTTCCATAAATAATGGAACAACTGAAAGGCACTTTTTACATTAAAAACCAGGGTTCTCTTTCCAGAAAATCCTACCAAACAGTGCTGCACTTTTACATACAAAAGTGACTAGGTCTGTCACCATGTTTTTCTGCAAAATTCCCAGTTGTTTTCCAGATGATGGTCCTATATTCAGCCACCAACAAGCATGTTGAAAATTATATAAAGTTGGGCATTTAAACTCCTAACCCTGCGTTAATTTCCCTACTGAATGGCATCAGTATTGAACTCCATGACAGACACAGAAACTGAAGTTCCCAAGTTCACCTACTACGTTGTTTTTCAAAGAGAACTAATAAATGGCTCCCGCCATACCCCACTGGCAACAACCACAGGATCCAGCTTAGCTTTTCTGCCCTCCCATCACCTCTTTCCTCCAGAAGAGAGAGGGGGAATGCCTTTCCAGCCCTCACCATTCAACATTCCTTGCACAGACACAGCGACATTCCCGTCCCCTCTGCTTGCAGGAGCCAGCTCCGTGGCCTTTTCCCCGCACAAATTACCAGCTGGAACCTACAGTGAACTAAGCTGAATGCCACATTTTAAATTCCCGTCCTAATTAACCTATTTGCATGCATTTCAGTAATTATACAGCTTTGCATAGCTAACAAGGAACGTCCCACTGTGCCATGCACCAGCAGCTGATGGAGCACAGCCACCTGTGACCACCGCTGACACTGCAGAGGGTGTTTGGGACAGCACAGAAACTTGGCCATTGCCTGGGCCCATTCCACAGCCTCTGGGGGAAGGCATCAGGGGAACATTCCTGCTCGTTCCTGGCAGGATCCACCTTGAATTTTGTCCGTGAATTTGCCTGATCTCCTTCTGAAAGTGATGTTATGTCACTCTCCCTGCCATGGTTTCATCCAGAACTGTCAGGTCTCTGATTGTGGGAGCTGCTCTTTATTCACCTCAGCTTCTGCCTCTGTGACTTCCCAAAGTTCAGCCACACTCTCCCCGTCAGGCTTCTTTCCAAAAAACTGAGAAGTCTCATTTTCTGTAGCATGAGCTCTCCATCCTTTCCCGCTTTATTTGCCCTTCTCTGGTCCCTCTCTAACTCCCCACTACATCCTTGCTGAGATGTGGAGATCAGCCCTGCCCAGAGCACCCAGAACAGGGGCACGCCAAAGCCCTACATGCTGGAAGAGTAATGCCCTGTGCCTCTCTCTTACTGTCCCCTTTCTCAGGCTGCCTGACATCCATGGAATTGGGGATTTAAGGAACCTGCCAAAGACTCACAGATCACCTTCCGGCACCGTAATTGTCAGTTACAAGTTCAGCCCCCGGTTATTCTGCTTTGGCTTCTGCTGTCAGAGTCTGCACCAAAGTTTCTTTGCCGCCTCCTCGGCCTGTGACACCGATTGTTTTACAGGATCTTCCTGGATCAATCAGCAGAACATTGAACTACCTGAAAGAGCTCTATACTTTGTAGAAGATTTCATAGAGGTGCTGCTCATCACGCATCCCCTCTCCTAGTCAGTGATGGAAATGCTGTTTAAAATTTGTTTTCGGCACCGTGTAACTGATTTTCATTCATTATTTCACCCAAACTGGCAACAGAGTACACAGTTTTTCTTCTACAATTACAGAGTTTGTTCTTGCCCTAAATCCTCCACCACTGCCTCTCACCGGAAAGATGCATAAAAATTGATTGCTGGTGCCATAATCACAGTATTCAGCCTGGAGAGGAGAAGCTTTGGGGTGACCTCAGTGTGGCCTTGCGGGGCCTCAAGGAGCTGCAGGAGAAACGGAGAGGGATGGAGTCACAGGACAATGGTGAATGGCTTTAAGATGAAGGAGGGCAGGGCTGGATGGGATATTGGGAAGGAATTGTTCCCTGGCAGGGTGGGCAGGCCCTGGCACAGGGTGCCCAGAGCAGCTGTGGCTGCCCCTGGATCCCTGGCAGTGCCCAAGGCCAGGCTGGACATTGGGGCTTGGAGCAGCCTGGGACAGTGGAAGGTGTCCCTGCCCATGGCAGGGGTGGCACTGGGTGGGCTTTAAGGTCCCTTCCACCCACCCCATTCCATGATTGTGGGATTACGATGTGAGTTAGGAAACTCCATCAGGAGTTCCATACTTGGCCCCATGAGCCTCACTAGTGACACCAAGC
The DNA here is from genome assembly GCA_013397865.1 of Struthidea cinerea. NCBI lineage: Eukaryota > Metazoa > Chordata > Aves > Passeriformes > Corcoracidae > Struthidea > Struthidea cinerea. Next base: position 598,022 of record VZTI01005477.1, read on the forward strand.
ACTTGGCTGAGCAGATGTGGCGCTGTTTGACAGCCAGGAATTCCCTCCGAGAGCCTCAGGAGCTGATCCTGGACAGAGCACAGTGTCGCTGTGTCAAAACTGCTCCCAAGGCCTGAGGGAGCTCAGGCACAGCACAGTCAGATGAGTGCAGAGCAACCAAGTCCATCCCCTTTTATTCTGAAAAAACTACAGCCTCGCCTCCCAGCCTCCCCCTGAAACACCCAACAGATCTTCTCCCCTTTTTCTTGACAAACCAGGTGATTTTTCCATTTTTTGAGTGGATCACTATGCCAGAGCAGCTGCTTCAGGTGCATGCAGCATGCACTGTACAGCAGGGACGTATCCCAAGAACAGGGAAGACGAACACTGGGAAACCTCTGACAAAGTGCCTGTGGTGCAGATGAGGCTTCAGAGGGAGCTTTCCCTCCAGCAGCTCCCTTGAGCTGCAGCATTTGTTTCTCAGCAGCTACTCATGCAGTGCCGCAGTCCAAAGGGGTTTCAGCTCCTTTTGCAGAGCCAAAGCCTGGGAAAAGAGGGTGGGAGGGGGAAGGAGAGAAGTGCAACAGCAATGTTCTGTGTTGGTACAGTTTTGCTGCACTGCGGAGTAACTTCAATGTGAGAAGACTTAAAACAGACTCTTCTCTTCGACACTCGGCAGGGCAGAGGCTGAAAGGCTGAGAGCTGGCAAGATCACGCTTTATTCCCAACACTAGGAGTGGAAACCAGACGGATTTTAGGATGATTCTTGCATCAAACAAACATTTCGCTGTTAATCATTTTGACTCTGATGAATTAACCTCTTGTTTGACCCCATGTCTGAGACACTTTGTTTGCCACGTTGTGGGGATTTCTGATCAAAAATGTTGAAAGTGATGACTGAAATCCATGACAGGCTGTTTTTGGCAGCTACCACTGATTGTTCTGAACCCCCTTAAAGTGATCTTCATGAATGTGCTTTTTGCATGTTTTATTCTTTACACAACCAACATCAAACAAAAAAGAAGAAGGGTCATAAAGGCTTCATCTGCTCTCGACAATCACAGTGCAAACAGTCCCATTCCTTAATTTGGGAATGAGTGCTGATCTCAGTGCACTGAAACCTTGGTATCACTGTGGAGATGGCTGCAGCGTGGAAGAAACAGGCAGGCAGAAGTTCTTTCATTATTTCTTAAAGTATAAGAGCAATAAAAAGACACCCTGCTAACAAGGTGGTGCTTTGATATGGATATCCTCCCTCCAGTCCATTACTGCATCTCCTTCACAGCAAGCAAGCTCTGCCTTTTAAGACTTCCAAGGCCAACCTGCCACTGCCAGTTTTAATTCTGCGGGCCAGGGTTATGAATATCCCATTGTGAGTTCCTCTCAGGAGGTTACAGGGCATTGATCCCGGGTCATTCGGGAGAGTGCGACCAAAGGAAGCAGCATGAAGGCAGCAGCTCCTGCTCACAGCTTATTCCACATCAATCCAAAGGGTGACCCAAGAGCAGGAGACCTCAACTCACGAAGGCAGCAACTGGAACAGGATATTCACAACTCCATTATTAGGAATAAAAACACATAATGGGTGAGCCACGGGAGTGAGAGGCCAAGCCTGAGTTCGCTGTTGTGGAATGGACAACAGAAAAGAGCTGAACTCATTAGGGAATAAAGACAGAAAGATTAAATATAAAACTCCTTCAGATATGACTAATTTCACATATCCTAATTAAAATACCAGAAAATACCATGAGCAAAATGTTTAATGGGAATTTTCTTAGCAGATTCAGCGAAGAGAAGGCTCCAGGTTGACCTTAGCAGCGTTCCAGTACCTAAAAGGGGCCTACAGGAAAGCTGGAAAGGGACTTTTTACAAGGACCTGGAGTGACAGGACCCAGGCAATGGCTTCCCCCTGCCAGAGGGCAGGGCTGGATGGGATATTGGGAAGGAATTGTTCCCTGGCAGGGTGGGCAGGCCCTGGCACAGGGTGCCCGGAGCAGCTGTGGCTGCCCCTGGATCCCTGGCAGTGCCCAAGGCCAGGCTGGACATTGGGGCTTGGAGCAGCCTGGGACAGTGGAAGGTGTCCCTGCCCATGGCAGGGGTGGGATGAGATGAGCTTTGAGGTCCCTCCAAACCCAGACCATTCTGGGATTCTATGAACACACACTGGTATTTCCTATGTCCTGTGCTGTTATTGCACCAGCTGAACCAGCTCCGCCCCCACCAAACCAGCACAGCTTTTGATTTGCAGTTTTCAAATCTTCACACATTTATTTTTCAATGCAATACAAATGAAGGGGGATTCCTAAATATTTTAGCTGAGAATGAAGCTGCCTTTGTATTTCCTGCAGCCCTTTCCCCACTGCAGACCCTGAGGTGTTACATTAACCTGTTGCACGAATGACCACACAGCTTTTTTATGACAACGCTGACACACAGACTCTGAGAAATTACAATTTAACTTTGCCTATGTAAATCCTTATTAACACATTTTGACAGAGACAAAATTATGATTTTGAGGAAAGACGGTTCTTAACCATCTGTTTGAGCATAACTACAGGGCTGGACAAAGCCATCAAAGCCACACTGACATCCTCCAAGTTTCAGCAGGCCCCACACACCTTCTCCCAAAAGGCATGAGATTCCCTGGGAATCAGGCATAAATATCAAATGGAAATGGAGCTCATGGAGAAGAAATATTTTTATGAGAGTAATATTGCTGGCAAAAATGTGCAGTGATGGGATTGAGGGTGTATTAGCAAACAATCAATGTATCTGTGGCATATGTCAGTGAGACATCCCTGAGAAACAAATGATTATCCTGAGCAGCACCAAGGCACTCTAGAGCATGGCAAACGGAAAATACTTTTTATCATGTGACATCAAGCATATGGCACATTGCTGAGTGGTGAATGACAAACTTTGAAAGGTTATTATTACCCTAATGAGAAAAACCTGACATAAAGGAATTAATTAGCTTTGCATTTATTTAATATTACCAAATAGCACAGGCTCCAGATGGCAGCACCCAAGGTATGAGAGGGGGAGAGTGGGGGAAATCTACTTTTCCTGTCTCGTGGTACTTCATTCTAGGATGGCAAAACAGAAGTGATGCAGTTTCTCCAATTCTTATTTGCTATGAGAAAAAATTGCAGTAGAGCTATTAGATTAAGAATTTAATCTTGATGGGGCATTGGAATATTCTAAGTGCACATTGCTCATTCAATAAAAATTATGTGTGGTTCTTTTCCTTCAGCAGCAGCTCATAAATATTTGCATAAAATCTTCAGCTGATTTTAGGGAGGAACAAACTCGGTCACAGCTCCTTGCAAAGGACCCACCTCTGTTAAATGATCCAGGGGTTTGGCTGGGTTTTCCTGCTGAAATATACACCAGTGCTGCACTAGGAAATGGTGGGATTCTTTAAAGCTTTAAATAATCTGAGCATAAACAATAATTATAATAATGTATAGACTGGCAGTGTTTTGAGCACATCTTTATAACCAGCGCTTTCACACAGAGCACAGCCCACAGCTGGCTCTCAGGGCATCTCCAGGTACACTGTCCCGAATTTAAAACACCTGTGGGACTACCAACACCCTTCCCAATGCATCCGGAGAGGAGCACAGTCAGTCAGAGCACACTGGATTAACTGGCTGGGCAAACTCTCCAGCAGAGGGTACAGATTAATCCAGCTTTATTAGAGGAGTGTAGCCCTAAAAACCAGTGTACAGATAAGTATAGGCAAACCAGACTGCTCCAGCAGAGAGGAGTGACTGTTCACCCTGTAGGTGCGTGGGGACAAAGGGCATCTGAGGACAAATTAAACTATCCAAGAGTGCAAGTGCATCAAATCAGCATTTTCTGAAGCACTAATTACAAGGATGCACTCACAGAATCACAAAGGAAAACCACTCCTAATTCTTTTCTCTGTACGGGTCTGCAGCCTCAAAATCGACTATGTTTTTACAGCAAAGAGCAAGCAAACTTTTGGAATTTTTTTATGTCCTTGAGGGGTTGAAGGTTAGGCACAAGATTTCACAACTTCCTTGGGAACTTCATTTTGCCATCGCAAAGAGCTCGGCTTCGCCTTGGTTCCATTTCTGACTAAAACACCTCATGACAGCTTTATAGTATTAATTTCCTTTTCTACTGCACTCCTTATAAATGTTTTCTTTATGGCATAAATCACATTCCCAGCAGCAGATAAGTGCAGACTCACACAGATCACTTTGCTGGGTTTGGTGTCCCAGCTATTCTGTGACAGATCAGGGGTCTCTATTGACCAGTCACTGTCACAGCCCCCACTGACCTGAGCCATTCTGATGGCCACAGAAATGAGATGGTGAGAAGAGGAAAAGAACTTCAATTTAAATGATATCTTAGGACAGCTACTAATATGGTCACAAGATCTCTAAAGGATATTGCTGGTTTTCAAAAGGAAGTTAATCCTGCTAGTAATATTTGTTTTCTCTCAGTTTTAGCAATGTTCTTCCAGACACACAGATAAGCCTAAGGTCTATTTGTTTTCCAGAATGACTTTATCTCCTGGGCTCTTAAGTAAGAGGTACCAGTTTTGTGGATCTGGGGAAAAAAAAAAATAATTCCTCAGTGTGAAATCAGTCCAGCCTACCTACAGCTTTTTTCAGCCTGTGCTACAGCCCAGACTGTTGATTCAAGGACCCTGAAACTAAACAGCTCCATCACTCAGCCTTGTCATCAGCACCAACGCTCACACATAAATAAATCCAGGCTCTGCAGGATCCCTGGGCAGCCGTGCCAGGGAAGGTCAGGACAGACAGCCAGGAATCCCAGCCACCCCTGTAACACACAGCACCCAGCGGGGGAGGGACACCCATGTGTCCCAGGGGGGAGTCAGGGCCATAATTCCAAATATTCGACTCCATCAGCAGCCTGCTGCTGCCAGGACACCCTCGCTTGGAGCCTGCTCAGTGCCCTCTCTGCTGGCTCTGCTTTTCTCCATGTTCAGCCCCGGTGCCTCGACACCAACTCCGACACACCAACAGCCACACGCCCAACCCAAAGCACTTCTGCAGCCAAAAATACCACATTTGTAATCATTTCTCCTGAGGTAAAAGCACAGGACTTTGGGATGAAAACCACGGCAGCACTTGCTAATCAAACGTGTGTAGCCCAAGCCTGGGGCTGTACCCATAAGGGGAGGTTTTATTGCCCTCACAGGGGGCAGAGCAGACCCCTCTCACTGACCTCGGTGCACCCCTTGGAGCAGGCCGGGAAACCAGGTTAGGTGGGCAGAATTTGTGTAGCCTGTCCTTTCAGCTCCCTGAAAATGTAGAGGAAGAGACAATGCTCTGTTAGGTACAGCATCGAGTGCTTCATCTGCAAATTATTGTTGTTCCTTCTCCTTTATATTCCTTTTCTTTTTCTTGTTTGTTCCTTTTGTCCCTCTTTTTTTCTTTTTCTTTTTTTTTT
>VZTI01005477.1:603521-637497 GCA_013397865.1 Struthidea cinerea
TTTTTTTTTTTTTTTTTTTTTTTCTCCTCCTTTCCCTCTCCTTTGTTTCTTCCTTGCAGATTCTGAGGGGTTTCTGCCATGGGGCCCAGAGTCCCCACTGGTGACCCCCTCCCAGAGAGGCTGTCAGGCAGCTCCCAGCAGAGCGAGCTCGGGGCCGTGTCCGTGTTCCCCTGCCAGCTCTGCTGCCAGCCCTGCTGCTCTCTGAACAGCTTATTAGGGATTCCATGACCCATCAGCCAACATCCGTGATCTCCACGACCTTTGTTCTTTTTCCTCAGACATAAATCGTCAAGCTTGAGTTTTCATCGAGGCCTGACTTTCCCATGTGGCCAAGCAAGTTCCATTTATTCCGACTTTTAGAGGGTAAAGCAGGCGTATCAGCCCCGGGCTAGGAAATGAAAGGAGCATTACAAAAATATGAAAATAAAATGTTCCATTAAAAAAATAATTCCATTACAACTCAAACCTATTCCCTGTTTCAAATTGGGCCTAAGATGATAATGTTTGCTTTGCATGCTGCTCTGCTGAACTGAAAACTTTTATTAATGATGTGCTGCTTGTTAAAATTATCTTAACAGATGGATTTACAAATCGTAAGTAGTAGCCAAATTCCAATAATGAAGCCATTTAATATATACCTCAACTTCTGACAACTTAATACTTGCTTTGAAAGCAGCAGTCCCCAGGCTAATCTGTTTATGTCCCAACATAAACAGGTTACACAGGTGTGCTCCCTTCCCTACTCCTCACTCCTTGTCCCGAGAGTTCTAACCATCCATGTTTGTGTCCTTTACTCCATTCTGCAAATGAATAGTTAAATTACAAAAGAAATTAACAGTCATCAGGATTTTAAAATATTCTGATCCTCTGGAAAATAAAAATGTGGAGTTCATGAGCTGCAGGTCTACATTTACATATAAATGGAAATACACACACATATCTCCTTGCACACACCCACAGGATTGTTATAAACTATCCCAAATTTATTCTTCATCAGATTGAACCTTAAGAAATTAAATGAACTTTTAAATAACTCTTAGTTCTAACTGGATAGCCTCAAATTATCTATAGCCTGCTCCGTCCCAAACCAGCTTTCACTCATGGATTTGCCAAAGACAGCACCACCACCACTCAGGAAATGTCAAGGGCGTGGAGAACACAGCAGTTCAGACCAGATTAGCTTTACCAACATATTTTTCATCGTGGAAATATAAAACAACCATTAAATTCAACTGTTAACAACCTCAGAGCGGAGAGAAAGCACTGAAATCTGCTTTCTGTCACCAGCCTACCATTCCCATTTATTTCAGGGCCTGCAGAGCAGCGGCCAAGCATCACTGTGAGCCCAACAGACAGAATAAACCAGGAGAGAAAACAAACCCATTTCTGGACACATTCAAAGGGTCCCTCACCAGAGCTGCCTCCCAGCCCTCCGAGCTATGGGATCTCCCCCAGGGAAAGAAGCAGAGCAGTCCTTTCGGGACACAGCACTGGAGAAATTTAGGGTAAATTCAGCTAATTCAAGATTCAGCTGAGTGGAGAGCGGCTAAAGAGGTTAAGGCTGATTTTGTGGCAGCAATCAGGTGGCTTTAGGTGTTGTTTAGGATTCTCTTGTTGTAAAGAAGATCCACAACTTAGCATCACGGGCTTCAGGAAACAAGGGCTGTGCTGGAAGTTTCTTTTCTATCCTAACTCAAAAAAAAAGCAAAAACCTAGGAAAACCCCTAAAAAACCAACCCACACTTGCCTTGAGTATTCAGGCCCACCCAGTTTCTGCCCTTGGGCTATGCCTTGCCTGTTGTGAGCACTTTCCCTGCCAAGATCTGAAAATCACCAGCATCCACAGCCACAATAACCGGGACAATCTGTCAGTCTCAAAATTGTCCAACACCAACATCCATTTCAAGAGACTTTTGCGTTTATTCACCTGAATTACTGACATAGCTCCATTTTCCTCTGGAGCTGAGGGTATCAGAACAAAGAGTTACAGCCCCCAGACCTTCCCATGACACACAGATCAATGCACCACATCCAAAAAACATCCCAAGAAAACCCAAAGTGTGTGATTGCTATCAACTAACTCGCCAAATTTCCAACCACTTTGTGAGCTCACAAGCAATTGCACCTAGAATTCAATGCTGGCACACAAGAGACAGTGAAATAAAAATATTTTACAGCAATTATAAAAAAAAATAAATAAAAACTGGTCCACAGTGATTACTTTCATTTCACTTTGTGCTTCCGCTCTCACTTTTATGAATAGTTTTATTTCCATTTAAAAATCATTATAAATGTGCGAAATTAAAAAGACGTGTGGGTGTGCTCCTTGCACATTACAGTTACATATTTAACAATCATCACCAAAGTTTGGTATCATAATTAGAACTGTAAGTCTCAACACACATTTGCAGAACTAAACTTTTGCTCCTTTCCCCTGCCAGAAAAACCTTGGCTCTTGAACGTGGAGCACGACAGCAGGGGTACAGTTAGACGTGGAGACTGGCACAAATAAAAGGGCTCAGAGATGTAAAGGCGGAAGTCTTGATCCTTCCCCCTCTCATTGCTGTGTTACAAAACAATCCCACTCCTCCGGATGCCTGGATGGACAGGCCAATACTGGAGAGCAGCGTCTCTTGCACCAGCCAACCATGGTTTCGGTCCAGTATTAAGGTATTTAATTCATTTTCAGTTCAAAGTAGTAGACTTTCAGGCTGTCTTTAATTCAGTGGGGTGCTGATAGGGATGTCCACAGAGTTCTCCCATTCCCCAGGGATGGCCCCACTTGAGCAGGGGACACGGAAACCTCCAAAGCTGCATCGATGGACACATTTCAGCTACGTTTAATTCTGCTTCGAAGCTACAGAGGTTTTTAGTGTACTGCAGGGGCAGCAGCAGCTTTCTGTATTGCCAGATCAGAAAATAAAGATAACGGTTGTCACAAGGAGCAGTCTGACTGGTGCACATTCACACACACAAGTACATAGAAAAACTCAAACCAACACTCACAGAAACCATGCAAGCAAAGCCCACTGAATTCAGAGTTTCTGTTCACAGGACTGTTGATATTTTAATTGATAACGGGCTTCTATGGCTTCACAGTAATTACCTTTGCTTTTAAAAATCCCAAACCAAATAGTTCCCTAAAAGCCTCATTTTCTGCTCTCCTCCTTTAATATATTCCTCCAGTTTCATGATTACCTAACAAGACACAGCACTATTGATCCCATATGCTTGGATGAGTTGTAGATTATGATGTACTGAAGAAAAATTCTGCTTCAGAGACATTTTGCTTTACCCTGGAAAACACTTCACAAGCCAAACATATTGATTCAACATTGTAATAAATGAGAAATTGGGACTTCTCTTTTTTTGTTTTCTTCTTTCAAGAGTCGATATCCCAGTTTCTTGGTCTCTAAAATCACACAGATCAGGTAGAAAATAACTTACTTCAGTACTTCAGACCTTCCCTATCCATTTTTAACACTCCTAAACTATAATAATAGAGAAATAGAAGCAGGAATTAATAATCACTTAAAGAAAAAAAAGAGAAATCACTCCCAAAGAACAGCAACAGCCACACATTTACATCCATATTTACTTCATAAAATTCCACAGGAATTCTTTGGGTTTGGGAATACATTTTCCCCGAAGTCATTACATTCCTTGAAACATGAGGTCTCACCTGATCACTACTACAGACAATATCTTTTTCACTGGTAAATTACTCATTTCACCCTATGTTTAGATTTCAAAACTTCTCCTCTTAGTTTAATATTTCACAATTTGAGAAACCCCATTTACACCTCTCAAGAATGAGCTGAAATACACCAAAATTTGCATTTCATTTGGGATTCATTATTTCCTGGCTAGGATATTCCTAAACATCAGGATATATATTTATATATAAAAGAAGACATACAAAGTAACTCGATTTCAGTTCCTGAAGCATTCAGGCATTAAAAAATCCAGCACTTTCATAATCCACACTAAAGCTCAGTGATGAGGGGATAATTAGGAGTGTATGCAAATGATGACAAGCTTGATACACGTGCTCAGCACGGGCGTAGCTGCGGGGCTGATTCCTCTGCCGTGGTGGCAAACCTCCCTTTCTCTTTAGAGGAAGATGGGGTTATGGATATTGCTGAATGAAGCAAGAGACTGCACAGCGAACCCAGCAAACCTCGAATCAGATTCTGAAATCAGCTGCTGAGTGCAGCCCCGAAGTGCCAATCAGCAGGGCCCTTCATGGCGCATCGACGTGCGCGGCAGGCGCGCCGCGGATGAATGTGGATTAAATGTGCTCAGTGCTTCTCCTTATCCGCACTCACCTCAGGGCTGGGTTTCTAAACCCAAATTAAACCCCCGCCCCCCTAAAAGTCTGCTTTCTGAAAGTGTGTTTTGTCTCTGTTCTAATAATTCAGCTCCGTGCTAATATAAAATAAAATAACCTTTTAGAAGAGATTGGAGCTTTAAGCATTTAATGCATTACAGTTGCAGGCATAACCAAAGGAGCTGTTCACTTTCTAACAACTTTCAGTAGGAAATATTCGTAATACAATAAGATCTCATTTCCCAAAGTATGCTACTCTGTGTCCTGTCCTGTCTTTAACCTCTGCGATGTTTTCATCGGGCTCTCAAACCTCACAACAAAATCACTCTGCTTTTAGCCCCTCATTTTAACCTTCCGGCCTGTAATTTATGCTCTGCTCCTGTCTCATCTTTTCCTGCAAATTGAATAAGAGCCTTACGTTGCAGGTTTCACTTTCTGACCATGAAAATGAAGATTCTGCTCTTGGAGAAGCCTCTAGCAAAACTCAGGAGACATTCAAGCTGTGCTCAGAGGAGAAGCGTCATGAATGAAGCGGTGCCATGGAAGGAAGAGGTAGTTACACAAATTCCTTTCATCTGCTAATTAGAAAAGCACTGCTGATGAGCGAGAGCAGTTGTACAGCCACCAGCAGCCAGCAAGCAGGAGCTGACACCCGGCGGGGACCAACAGCACCACTTCCGTCAGGGCAGCAGTTTACCCCAAACCTTTGCACCCTTCACAAATTCTGAGTAAAACAGATCGGCTTGTCCCAATTCAGGTCCCAAAATCTGCGGTTCCCGACAGGGCACTGAGGAAGGAAGACTGTCTTGGGTGAGGCAGGGCTGCTCCGAGTGTCCAGCCAGGGCATTTAGGGCCTCCTCGTGTGTAACCACAGCTGAGCTGGGGCTGCAGCAGCAATCTGAGTGCATTCTATATAAATATATATATAGAGAGAGAGATCCCTGGGACAACAGCCTTCCAGGGACCAGCAGGAGTCATGCACAGCCAGGATCCCATGTAGTGCTCAGCTCCTCTGTGACTTCTTTGCTGTCCTCACACACAGAGGTGAATGTCAGCCCTAATGAGAACTCCCCACACTGATAAAATAGCAGAAATTATTTAGGGATGTTTCTCCTGCAAAATTAGTTCTAGCTTAATGTTATTTTATGATCCTACATTTTGCATAGTGAAGCAAAATGGGTTTCAGTATAGGTTTAAGTACCCCTGAAAGGTGAAGAAAATGCATTTTCTTACAGGTGGCAACAAATCTCAAGGTGATTCTGTGCTTTCCTGCTGCAGCTTCCTGTCTTTGAAACCGCTTTCCTGAGCTCCATATGCCCTTCTCAGCATTTGTCAGAAAATAAGTGTACACATTTCACATCCACATATTCAAATACAGTCACAGAAAACTTATTTCTGTGTGTTTAAAAGCACATGCTGATTAATGCCAATAAGTCTCAGTCTGAACAAACTCAAAATCTCTTTGCACTTGATATGTCAGACTTGTTCCTGTGCCAACCCCTTTCCATTTTGCCAGAAGCGTGCAGTTGTTCTGCAAAGAAACATTTCCCAAAATGTTCTCCCTTTATTTCCAAAATGAAAAGCTTCTTTCAGGAACAGAAGCTCAGAATACATTAAAAATGTCACATTGAATCTCAGAGCAGCAGCTATCGGCAGTGCGATGCAGGCAGGGTATTCCTGAGGGTGTCTGGGACACTGGAGGACATTGGCACAGCCTTCTCCAAGTGGGCCTGTGTCAGGAATGCTGAAGGGTTAATCCACAGGAAATGCCAGGTGATGATAGCCCTGCACTTCAGTCAGCATATGGAACCCGATTTCTGGGATTGCAGTGTTTCCCAAGCACTTAAAGCGCAGCTGGAACTACGGCAATTTTGTAATTTCCTTAAATTTGGGGACAGCTGCTCACAGCCCTGTCACTGAGCTCATAGCTCATGGAGTAGAGCCCTTGGACTTGACCATGTTAAGATGTTTCATAATCTTTATTAACTTTTCTCTGCATGTATTTTGATTCAGCCCCTCTCATTGCACTAACAAAGTCTTGCCAGAGCTGAGTTTTACAGCATTCCCTCTCATCCCATTCAATTACCAGCAGTCAAACCACATGAGCTGACATGAATTTAACCAAACTGTTCACTGACAGTGCCATTGCTCCAGCTAAATAAATGAAAATGGTTAAGACAGTGCAGGAGTGGCTCTTTTTCCTCAGGAAGGGATATTTTGGAGTCAGGAAGAGCCATGGTTAGACCCTGATGTCTGAACTGCTCTGTTTGCCCAGTGCAGATACAGGGAAAGGGGCACATGGGCAACGTGGCCACTTGGCACCCAAAATACTCCTGCAGCAGCTGCAGCTCTCCCAGCAGTTCTGAGGCCATGGAAAGTGCAAATGGAATGGAAAGGTGCAGAAACACACACAACACCAAACAGCTTAAAATGCCAGGAGTTGTCACATCTGCTTCCATACACACTCTTGATGGTGGAAAAGAAAATTAGCCACAGAGGTATAAGAATACTGGGATAATTAAACGCTCTCTGTAATAGGCAGGAGCTGATTTTCCCTCTACAGTGTTTAGGAACTGCTTGTTCAATGCCATCAATTTGTTCTGTGCCACCAACTGCAGTCTGAGAAGGAAACCCCTCTGGGAATTTTACACGTCGGGATAACGATGACACGAGTCGTGCACATAAAAACCCAACAAACTTCACGTTATTTGAAAAGAAAGGCTACCAGAACTCCAAATCACTGTCAGCCAGAGCAGCCTTCAAGAACTGGATGCACCAGATAAACTTCTTTTAATTGTACCTGCAACTTGTCATAATTCTGTGTGTTCTGTGTCCCAAATCGATGTTCCTGCCATAGCACATTAAGAGCTACATCTTCAGAGGGAACAGCACAGCACTGAGCACTACATCACCCAATCCTGCAGTGAATCAATCCTTCAGTGAATCCACAGCTTCTGGCACGGCCAGGCTGCTGCACGAGCGACGGGGGACAGGCAGCCAAAAATGAGAGCTACACTTCATCACATCTCTGCAGACACAGTAAATACAGCAACAGTAAATCTTAAGGAAATAAATGCATCCTCAACTCTGCTCTCCAGCAACTTCAAGGCTATTTCAGGGATTTTTTTTTTTTTTTTTTAGTTACTGAAGGCATCACTCAGGAAGGGAGGAAAATCTCTCCTCGCCCCCTTCTGCGGGACCAAGCCAGCAAGCAGAATCTGAGGGTTTTCCAGACCACATGATCAAGAGGATGCTCATTTTGTGGCTCTGAATGGGACTTAGGCACTTGTGTCTCACTCTGTCAACACTTGGGAAGTGCTGGGAAGGAACAGCAGCAAAGCTTTTACACCTAGACAGCGTTCTTGGCAAAAAACACAGACTCCTCCAGGAAGGAGCCGAAAGGATACACAAGGGAAGGGGTTGCTCAGGATTTGTAATTTGGCCTTGGAAACCTGAAACTGTGCTGCACAACCACGAAACTGCAAAAAACCCCGAGCAAATTAAACCCAGCTCATCTGCACGCTGGGTCAGCTAGGCTGTGACCAATACCCAAGCTGGCCAATCTCAGGCTGATTCAGAAGTCTCTGTTCTGCTGTAAGTGCTTCATAAACAGCCCCCAAAGGCCCCCTGTTCTCTGTCTCAAACATGGAACACACAAGCAATGAAATTTCTGGGTAAACTGGGAGCAATGGTATAGCTAGATCCCATTTTATAGCCTTTGAATTGGAATTCTGCCTTTCAGCTTGGCCCTTTAAATCATCCCTAGACCTTCCAAAATCATGTCTTGAATTTGAGCAGTGTAAGCAAGATTTGGAGGTTCCATTGTTTAAGCTGTCTCAGCAGTTATGTTTAGGAACATCAAGGAATATTAAATTATTGCTCCTGCATTCATTTAACTCAAGGAATAAATGGTATTTAGCTAGATTTTTCTTTTTAATTTACTTTCCAAATGGGCTTGAAAAGGACTGAGATGCAAAGGCAGAGAAAACAATTCATTTGTGTGCTTATTTACAAAAAAAATGTTGAACAAAGCAGCATGCTAGGAAGCAGTTTTCCCAATAATGTTCAGTGGAGGAGTTACCATGTTTTCAGAATAGGCTGTTTTCAGAAGCCAAGAAAATCTGAAACTTTTCAAACCCTCGGCCTAAACGTGACAAGTATTGCAACATTTCTTGCTCCTTGTTCAAGGAAATCTCCCTGGAAAATAAACAGCAGAGCAGATAAGCTATTAAGCTGGGCCCCTGACGCTGCTGGCTCTTTCATCAGGTCTTATATCTGTTAACCTTTCATAAATGTCAGTCTGAAAAGAAGTTTCAACTACATCCCTGTGCCAAAAATCCCCTGCTCCTTCTGCTCCACCACAGGCTTCAAACGCAGCTGCACTGCTCCTGCAAGGAGTGGGGATCTGCAAGAATGAGCTGCACTCTGCCAGGGCTCCCTTCCCTCAATCAAATTTAGGTTTCACGTTGCAGGCGTATTATCACAGGTACGGAACTTGTATGAGAGTTTTCACTCAATGACAAACGGGAAAAGTCTCGCCATGAATTACAAAAGCAAGGGAAATACTCTGCTAGAATCACTGTCATCTACTGCCTCCCAAAATTTCCTTAGTAATTTTCATGTATCTTGATGAAACAGCAATAAAACCAAAAAATTACACCTGCATTATGATGGCCATCCTACAGTTACTGGTTTGTTACTGGGATAATTTACAAGTTAGGTTGAAATGCAGAGTGTGTGAACATTCCCAGTATTTGCTACAACAGAAAGATGGTTTTAAAATGAACTGTTAGTTCCCCACAATTGTCACTAATTACCTGCTCTCAGAAACAGCCTCACTCATCACTAAGATATTTTTTAGTGCCTACAGACAGCAGTGAAACAACTACCATTATCACATATCAATTAAGTTTCTATCTTTTCCATCCCTTCAGCAATTAAAGGCAATCTTCTTTCGGACAGTGCTCTCAGGCACAGGGTGGGATTCTTGGGAATGTCTCATGCCGGGTCAGGAGTTGGACTCTGTCATCTTTGTGTGTCACGTCCAGCTCAGGGAATTCTGTGATTATTCTTTTAGGAACAGCAGAACTCCTCGTGCTAAAGGTCTCTCTGAGCCGTCACATCCATAGGAGCACAACCACAGAGGTAACAACTAAACCACAGCCTGCACGTGGCAGGGTCCCCATCCCCAGTTTGTGATTTCAGAGAGAACATCAGATGAGAGCACGGTTGTTTCCCTAAAGCAGTGGGAGGAAACAGATGCACCTTCTCCTTATCGCTGAATAATCAGGCATCACACATCTAAACCTCCTCTTTAAGTAACAAGTGAAAAGCAAAGCAAACGTGTCAGACCTGTAGTGATGTCCCTTCCAGGAGGGCTTTCCCTGGGTTCCCATGTCTGCAGGATGCCTCACAGAGCACTAATACCAGAGTCCATTCTGGGCTGAGCTATAACAAATGAAACTTAATATTTTCAGGAAGCTCAAATGGTTAAAGGAGTACAGGCCTAAGGGACAGCAAGAATTTTTCTCTCCGCATCCCCCTTCTCTCCCTTACATGTCTATTAAAGAAACAAGATATTAAAAAGGTCATTTGATTACAGAGAGGGTGTATTTGTATCATTAAATGCAAATCCTTGAGGAGATGGTCAGCACCAAAGTAACACAACTGTTGGTTAAAAAAAAAGAGAAAAACAAAAGGATAAAGTCCATTTCTATGTCACCCTGAATTTCTAACACTGCATTACCTCCTCCCCCAAAACACTGAAGGAGTCAGGAAGACCATGCAGGGAATTGCTCTGATTTGAAATGGAGATTTAATAACTGACTGTTACCCTGGCCCACTACAGAGTTAATGGTAGGTGTAAACCACTGTGCTATTCGACTGTTAGAGCTGAAATAAAGAAGTCCTGAAATTTCCTGAGCTCCATCTCCCCGGACCCTTAGAGCTTTCCTCATCGCAGTTTGAGGATTTTGTTTATTTTCCGTGGCTATCACCTGGACTAAGTTGTTCTCAAAAGACAATATCCACCAGGAAACCATTCCTCAGGCAGCAATTTGCCCTAATCACAGCTCCACTTTGCACATTCTTTTTGCTGACCGGGTTTTGCTGATCAGAATTCGCTGGTGCTCGAGTGCTGCAGCACCGAGGCAGCAGAGCTCACCTTGAGAAGGGGCTGGAATTGATTTTGTTGGTTATTACAGTGTGGCAGGAGCCGACCTCGCATCCAGCACAGCGCACAGTGTCATTTGTGCACACAGGATTTGTCCTTGCTACGGGATTCCACTGCCTGGCAGGGATCAGTGACATTTGGGAACGGCAGTTCTGTGTGACTGCAAAAGCAAAATGCTTTGGGCTTATAGCACGGGTGGTAGTAGGGTGTTACTGCAGCTTACAACCAGATCCTGTCCTTCAGCATCCCTGGCTCCATGGGATTACCTGGGATGGCACACCGAAATCACTCTGCGTGTGTAATTCTGGCAGCACGTTGTGAGAGGCACCAGAGGAGTGACTGCAGCAGCTCGTGAAACTTCAGGCACAGCACAGGTAAGAAAATGGGGTTTGATCAGACAGCACCATTATCAGTCTTTCTTCCTGCAGAGCAGACCACCAAGAGTGGTCAGCTGCTCCAGCAGAAGGGAGCACCAACAGCAAATGTAAAACAATCCAGCATAAATTGTACTAGAACTGTAAAATTAAAGACACGCGTTCCCAACAGGCAATCTCCACCTCATCCAAATCCTTTCCCTCTGCTTAAGTTCAGCAGAAAAAGTCAATTAAGAAACAAAAAAACAACTGTTTGACCGAAACACAGATCTTCAGCTCGTGCTGAGTGTACTTCAAATATTTACAGCATTAAATAGCTCAGAACTCAGTTACAGGAGTCAAGCAGGCCAGTGCTCTTTCCTTAAGCCAGATGTCTAAATGAACACTGTGGTTCAAAGTGCCTTAATGCACCATTTTATCCCAAGTATATAAATTATTAACGGAAAATATTTTTCAATTATTTCTAGCCTGGTAAGTATAACTATAGCACTAACAATGAGCTCAGCTGAATAGGAACAACCACCTTCCGTGGTGCTACTTAATAACAGCTAGCAAGTGGTTTAATTTTTTCTTCTTTTTGTTTCAATACTTGATTTATTGCTATTTCTTACTGAAATAGTGAATTATATTATATATATGTTATATAGATATATTACTGAATATAGTCATTATTACAACGTTCTGAGCTCCTGCTCTTGGGATGACTTTAGACAGAACAAAAAGTGATTTAGGCACAGAGGAGTGGCCACCAGCAAGCTTGAAACACATAACCAAGTAAAAGGATGTATTTTCCCCCCGCCCCAAACCCTCAGTGCTGTTTCATCCCTCTGGCTGTGCGGTGAAGAGCTCTGTGCTGCTCCCACACACGGACAACAAAACAAAGGCACAGATTAAACACAGAAGCCTCAGCTTTATTTTGGTTAACTGGAATCTGGCACGCTGCCAGCTACACCCACCTATTCCCAGACCGTTCTCACTCGGGACCTCCCAGCCTGGAGCTCAAATTGCTCCCAAGGCCCCGAGCACAACAGAAATTCCCTCGGCATCATGTGCTGGGATAGCAAAAAGTTATTATCTCCTTATCACTTCTGAAATCACCACTCGCTGGACGCAAAGTCATACCCTAACAAATGATAGCGCGCCCTAAAAAGTTTACCGCCAAAAACTAATTTTCCTAAAAGAAGATGAAGCACATTCTGACAAGCAGGCAAATCAGGAGGGAGAAGATAAGATTGGACTTGATAAGAACAGGTTATGATAAAAGTGAACATAGTGCTTAACTTAGCACTTCTGAGATGCTGCAGATAGGGAGACAACAGCAGCCTGAGGCCGAGTCCTTTTTTCATCCAGGGAGATAGATATCCATGTATTCGCTCAATATCCCAAACAAATGCAAATATCAGTAAAATGAGCTAATTCTCCATCTCCTCAGCAATGCCAGCAACTTGCTTTATATATCCCACGTGCTGGTGGGTCCTGAGGGACGGCAAAGGAAAGAGAGGATGGATCCCCAGCTCCTCTGGGATCTTACAGAGGGAAGACACTGGGGTGTTAATTGTATCCAATTATTCCTGGAAGATGCAGCAGTGAAATTTTGTGGGTTCTCTCGAAGCTAGACCTCTATGCTTAGCTGCAGCCATTGCCAGAATTTTGACATGTTTGAAAACCTCCTGGCAGACATAGGCAGAACCAAAAGAAGCTTTTAAAATACAGCCTCACACTTAAGATCCCATAATTAATATACCCTTGCCATTTAGCATCTCCAAGATTCAAATAACCTACAAACTAATAGTTAAGTAGGAACCTCACTGGGTTGTTGTTTTTTTTTTGTTTCTTTGCCTTCACTTGGTTCCACAAACAGATATAGGATATTTAAGTCAGGAATTTGAAATGCTGGTTATTAAATTAGCAAGTTGCTCTTCTCTCTGCACATTAGTCACTGAGTAGCTATCAGACTGAAATACATTTAATCAAATGATTCGTGAAAATGGCCAAGCAGAATGTTTCTGTACAGTTCACTGAGCAGGGAAGTGAAAACGCAGGAGGAAAAAAGATTTATTAAGTTGAACTTTATATACAGAAATAATTACCATAATATGTGCATGCAGCCAGCTAAGTGCTGCGGGTCTGGATTTGTCTTCCTGCACAGTGACCTCCTCCACATCATCCCCACCGTCCTCCCAGGTCAGCTCGGAGCCAGGCAGACCAGGGCTGCTCCTCTGGTGGCTGAGCACAATTAGTTGGTGTCGCTGGATTTCACAGGGTTACTGGCAGATGTCTGAGACTGGTAACGACCATCCATTTTTGTGTCCAAAATAATTTTCTGAGAAAATTATTCCCCTGGAGAGAAATTCCTTGTGGTTCCCGTTCTCCCAGTGCTCCAGTCAGGAGCTGTGAGGTGCCACCTTGGTCCATGGGTCCTGTGCCAGTGCTGTCCATGTTCCCCTTGCCTGGAGCTCCAAAGGGCCATTTCTCCCCTCTGGAACAGAAGGGGAACCTTTGCACAACGAGATACCTTTGGAATGGCCGCTCTCTGCCGCGGGAAGGCCTCCATCCCTCCCGGAGTGGCATTCCCAGATTACCTCTCCCTCGAGCTGCTGTGACTGCCCCTGCCTGGCAAGCTCATAAAAGGACCCAAAAATGAAAACAAGCTCCTGTCCGCTCTCCTACTCTCCAGCCATGGCCGTGCCTCCACACAATTAAACCACAAATATGCAGCAATTACAGTAAATTAACTCCTCACAGGCACAGAATCCCTGACTTGTGGCTGAAGCCACATCCTCAACCCACCAGGAGTATTAAAAAATAACAAGGATCTAAAGCAGCTTTAAGGAGCTCCCTCCTGCTCATCAGATGCTCAGCCAACACTCCTTTCCCTTTATAAACACAGCCCTGAAGCTCCGGTGGTGGAGGACCAGGGAAAATTGGAGTACAAGGAAGGTTTTGTTTTCCCACTTCTCGCCCAGGAAGGCACTGCAGCTTTTATCCTGTAAAAATAGCTCCCATTTAGGAAAGGAGGAAAACTAGGGAGTGAGCCTGACCCACGCTCATTAACTCTTGGCATTTACACCTTGTCCCCACAAGGACTTAGATTTGAAAGAAAAAAAAAATTAAACAGAACTCAAGAAGTCTGAGGAGTCTTTCCCAGGATAGCCAGGACATTTAAGTCTCTTGGACCATGAAACATAACTATTCTTTCAGGCAATTCCAGACAGAAGAAATGGCACCATAGAAAGGTCAGGATCAGCTGGGAGAGGGAAAATGGGGCTCCCGAGCTCAGTCCATGTGTGGGCAGGAGGAATTACCACCAGGATTGCTGTAACCTTTCCCAGCTGATGGAAATTGCATCCACACCCTGCAGCACAGGGCTGGGTTCTCCTGCTTTTGGTACAACTGACCCAAAAACAAAAGCAGAGGTTTGCACAACACGATGTTCCTAAGCCAGGAAGGATCTCTGGCGGGAAATTTCCCATCTGCAGCAAACAACACCTGCCTGTCTTGTGAGGAAGCCCCGTTATTTGCGTCAGAGTGGGAAACAGGCCTTGACTTAATTCCTGTCCTCCTCACAAGCTTTGAGAGGGTTGTTGGGTTTGGTCTGTGTGGGGTGTTTTAAATGTTGTGTGGATACACAGGTCGTTCCTCCAGTGCTGCCACTTGCATTAGGTAGCAGACATGGATGTCACCAGCCTGGCTGATCTGCCCCTTCACGGGGTGGCTACTCCAGGGATCTTGTGGCAGTTCTCGTTCTGAGTGCACAAACACTAAATAGAGTCAGCTCCGGCTGCAATAATCGATCTGTGCAGAGCAGTCCCACTGATAACAAGGGGTGAAGAAGAACAGTATTTCTCCTGCCCTGTCTCTAAATATTCATTTACATTAAGAGCTTTTTGAACTTGGCGCTCCCAAACAATGCATGAGATGTGTATAACTGATGTGGTGGTGAGAGGAACTTGAAGCTTTGATGGAGAAAACTAAATACTGTGTTTGTAAACTCTAGTTTTTCACAGCTTGAATGAATGGACTTATTTCATTGTTTTCCATTTCAAAAGCACAGAACTGGCTCTTATTAAACAGCATTATTGACTTCTCTTGTATAAACACTACAGCAAGGAGGAATGAAGACTAAAGAAACGCAGTTGAATTCATGTGGTCAGTAAACGCTGACACTTTTTTTGATTTATCCTTCATCCTGTATACATTTTTTAATCCTTTTCCTGGAACTCAGTTTGTTTCCATTTTCCCCCTTTTATTTTCGTGTTGAAATGTGCAAGAAGACTCAACATGCCAGCTAAATGAGGATTTATGAGGAGCACACTTCCTCACCTCGGCTACGGCAGGCTGCAGCTACTCGAACGGGTGCTTAACTCGGAAGGAGATTCCAGGATTGCAGCAGGATTGCTGATGTGTTTACACTTAGAGATGATCAGGAATGGATTGCTGAGCGGGGCCCGTCTTTCCTGTGACACTTTTTAATTGCTCTATTTCCAAAAGTTTCACCACAGCGCTGAGAGCTGGGCTCCTCCCCCTTGCAGTAGATTACAGGTTTTTATGGCAAACCATAACTTTATGTTCACTGGCGCCAAGATGTACACAGCATCAATTTTCTTTCATTTTTGTGTCTCAAACACTCCACACAAAGACAACACTATAAATATGTGACATGACTAAATGATGAAGCAGCAGCTTCCTGCTGAAATTTTAAAGTGAGATAGACATTGTTTTAGCTGAGGAAGCCATTTAGATACCAGCTGTTCCCACTGAAAAGATGTGGCAGCCATCAGCAGAAATAAGAAATGCTCTCTCTGTACATATTGAAATGAGTTTTATCTTCCTCTCCATTCTGCTTTGTGCTCCTCCTGGTGAAAAAGACAGAATGCATTTCACACCCATATTTCCTCACAAGCACAAACATTGCAGGAGAGGAATCTCTGCCTTTGCACCCATACACACACTTGGGTGAGAGCAAAACTATGAAGCATATTCTGTCTGCAGAGAAATAAACTGCTGAGCAGTCTCGGAGCCTGGAATTGAATATGAAAGGAGAAACTTAAGGGCATCTCCTTCCTAAAATTAATTTTCCACATTTTTACTTCTAGGTGGTGTTTGGGGTTTATACTCTAATTAGAAGAAAATAACTTGATATGTGTCCCGTACCACTGCATGAAAACACAGAATCAGTATGGATAGTTCAGTGACACCTGAAAATAATCTTTCTTGCACTGGATCTCAGATTTAAGATTAGTACCAATCATTACAGTCACATTTTAGAAAGTAGCATGCAGTTACTCAAGGGTTTCAGCTTGAAAAATGCCATAGACTGTGTATATCAAACTGTTCATGTGACTATATCTGCTCAAAATACGGTCTTCTAATGGTTGGGACAAAATATATGATGTGGTTTGCATCCAAAAAGAGGTTAAGAAGTCAAGAGAATGAACATTTCTCCCCAGAGACAGCATAAAAATCATTATATCATATTAAAGATTTTGCTTCTTTTGCCACAGGCAATCAATTCCAAAAATTTGATTAAAAAAAGCCTTGCATTAGTGTGGTATTCTCAAGCTGCTTCTTATTAACATTTGATTGTAGCATACTCTAACGACAACCAGTATCAGCTCTCATTATTCTAAATAAAGAGTACAGTCATTTTC
Source organism: Struthidea cinerea (assembly GCA_013397865.1). Lineage (NCBI taxonomy): Eukaryota > Metazoa > Chordata > Aves > Passeriformes > Corcoracidae > Struthidea > Struthidea cinerea. Next base: position 620,049 of record VZTI01005477.1, read on the forward strand.
TCCTTAATGACTGAAGTGAAATGTGTCCATGGGGATATTTTAGTTTACTCTCTCACACAATGTAATATTGTCATTATTAATACTTCTTGAAGACAACTTGTAGACCAAAGTTTTCTTTGCAGAGTCACCAGATTTTAATTTTTAAATATGCAGAGCCTCAGTGGCATGCAGTTTGATTCCTTCCAATACAAACAACACCGGCCTAGAAATGCTGCAGTGAAACAATTCACATTATGATGCCTGTAACAAGAAAAAAACCAACAACAAAGAAATAGAAGCAAATTAAATTTCACGACCTTGTGAAGGAGGTAATTGCCACAAAGCTCAGGTAAAAGAGGGATTATGATTTGCCTAGTGCTGTGCTAACCAGCGAGCCAAATATAGAAGGAGAACTCTAACAAAAGTTACTTAGGTACAAACTGCATGAAAACAGGAATTTCCCTTTTGGTCAGTGCTGAAGGCAGTGGAATCCTGAAGCATCCAGGGTGCCTCTGGATACATGTACTCCAGCATAAACAGACAGGGAAACAGTTATTTTTCTACACTTTCAAAGCAATGCAAAGAAAAGAAATTGTATTTCCTCAAGGTATGAAGCAAAGATCTGGCTTTGCAATACGATTGGAGCAATCCAGCAGTCACCAAAGGAGCTGCCCCAGCTCCACCAAGTGTCCAAGCAAAACTCCCACCCTTTGCAGGGCTTGTTCTCTCTCTGAACCAGGTCATGGAGAGGCAGAAGAGTCACACCCCGAGGGTTTGAGGTTTAAATTAACTGGCTATGCTTATTTTTTCAGAGCCAAAGGATGGAGGAGATGCTTGGGGGTGTAAGGGTGTGTTTAAAGGAAGCTGGAATTGAGCCCCATTGATTTCCAATCCTGACAGGTACCTGCCCAATTCCTCTGTCCCCAGAATAAATCCTCACCATGCACCTCTTCCCACCTTGGGTATGTGACTAGCACTAAAACTCCCTTCTCTGTAAATTTTCATGAAATCAGTGGTTGCTGAGGACTTCGGTAAACATCAGTCAGAAGAGACATCATTCAGAAATTTAAACAGAGCCTGGGGAGTCTGGCTCTCACTGGTTACTCTTGTCCTTTGTTCTGAGCCACTCCCAAAATCTGCCAGACCAGGAGCTGGTTCTTCTCATGCCAGGCCTGGTGCAGCCCCTCACAGGGCTTGTGCAAGCAGGTGGGAGCAGTCAAACCACCAAACAACCATCATCAGCACCCGAATTCCAGCAGCCACCTTCTCAGCCAGCTGCCTCTCCCTGCCAAGCGTCCTCTGACCTGTCAGGCTTGGGTCAGACCCTAACAAAGCATCACCCACACAAACCAGCTTGGGTGGTGGCTTTAGGAGTCCCCAGCCATCCCTGCCCTTTCTCCCGTTCCAGCTGGTGCTCTCATCCATCCCGACTGGCTCATGGAAAGGCTGCACAGAGCTGTTACCATCGCCCCCCAGATAAAATATCCTTGCTTAAGCCCACACTTCTGTTGTATCAAATCCTGGATTTTCAGGAGTCATGACTCCTTCTGTTGGTGTTTGAATTAAACAAAACCTTTTTATTCCCTGAGCAAACGCGTAAGTTTTGTGGGAAAAAATGAGGAAGCCATGGTTTGAGGGCTGTGGAAAGTCACTGCCTTGCTTCACGTTATCCCACGGTCCCCAGGAGGCATCCAAGGGTTTTAATCATCACTTGATTTGCAGGGTTAGTTTACATCTGTAAGACTTCTTTGGGGAGGTATTATTGCGCTGCTACTACAAGTCTACTTAAACCCAGCACACAGCTTTATAAAACAGCTAATGAAGCACATCTCACACTGGAGAGGAAACAGAATAAAAAAGGCTGAGATGGAAAGCAGAATTAAAAAATATAAAAGCTACATGATAAATAAAGAGGGTCATAAACTGCTAAAAGATGCCATAGGAAGCAGTGTATTATATTTTCTGATACCAGATTAAATGTATTTTATTATCAAATATTAGAGCTTTTAAGTATCTAAACCCCAACTAATCTGGGAATCACTAGCTGAAAGAAAGCTTCTTTAAAGCCCTGAGCCACAAGATTAATTTTGACTCCTGTTGAGTAAACAAGTGGATATCCTCATCGAGCACCATACTGTACCACCACACACCACAGAAATTCCCTTGGGGCTCAAGGAAATGTCCACAATTACAGGGCAGAGAGCTGTGGCAATTAATGGAGCTATAAAACTCGACACCAAAGGATGCCAGGCTCAGACCCCTTCCCAGGCACACAAACCAAAGGAACTTGTACAAATTCCTACGGAGGGAGTATCAGACATTGAATTTTTCCAAGACCAGAGCTCTGAATTGCTTTGTGTCTCTCAGGTTTGTTTTTATATTAAAAGCGTGGCTACCACCTGATCAGCTGGATGTGTGGAAAGCAGCAGGTGTGGCAGAAACCACTGCTGAGCCCTGAGATTTTTGTGCTGCTTTTACTGTGTCACGAGCGGGGCTCTAATTTGGTTTTAATAAAAAGTAATTGAAAGTAATTTAATACCGATGGATTGTTAAGGGGATACATTTTGCAGTTTATCAAGTCTATAGAAATGCAGTATAATTAACTCCTAACTGCATAGGCAATAATGTAATTATAATCTCAACAACTTTAAATTTCCAAGCATTGTTTAAACAGTTAATTAAAATTTTAAAAGATAGTGCTGTGTTACATGTCTATAATGTTAATTGCTTAAAAATGCTAATCGATATTTGTTAAGTAATCCAATTAATTGAGTAATCCAATTTCTAGCCTCTCTGAAGCTAAATAAATACAGCTTCATGGCTCTGACTTACAAACTGTATAAATAGCCAGATATTGATTTAATAATCAATTACATATTAACTGATTGCAAGTTATTTATTAGTTGCAGACACAGGGCCAGGTTGGAAGCAAGCAGGTGAAGGACTCCGTTTCACCATTTGCAGCAAGCTGCACAAACCCAAAGCTTAGCTCAGTGCTCTGACATCCTTCTCCCGGATGCCTTGGGTGAAATGCTGTTTGCCACGTTGGCTGAGCACCTCTGTGTCACCTTTCACAACAGGTCAGCTCAGCTGAGGCACAGAGCTGATGTTCCTTAAAACGAACAGGCACAGGGGCCACATTCCCTGGGCTGCTGCTCCCAGGGGATCCCTCCGTGTCCAGGAGCTCCTGGTGCTCCGCATTTCACAGGATCCCAGTTTTCCAGTCCCACTCCTGGTTCCTCCTCACCACCAGAGAGCTCCACATCACCCAAAGGAACCTTCCCAGCACAGCAAAAGCTGCTTTCAAAATTCCTGCTTCTCTGCTCTTCCCCTCTGTGCTGTTAACCCTTTACCATGGAAGAAAAAAAATCCCTTTGCTATTTCTTTGCTTGCTATGAAGATCCACCCTGAGATGGCAATTTACAGCTGGAAAAAGCTTTATCCTAAATGAGACACCAGCATGTGTTTACTGGTAACACTGGTGGCTGTTCCTAACTGCTAATTTAGCATACTTCCAACAAACCATGATTAAATTATTGAACTCTTTTCTTTTCCTCTCATCACTGGATTCTGTGTAACACACTGAACACATCTAAAATAACCTCTGCTACCCTAATTAGATGTTTGCTCATTAAACCTACGTCAGCTCTGGCTGGAGGACTCACCAGGGCAGAGCCCACCTCATCAGCTGTGTTTGCAGTTCTCAGCACAATGTCAATATTTCCCCCAAACTGTGGCTTCTAAACAGCATCACAAACCTCGGTTTGAACGGGTTTGACAGAACAGTGCATCAGCACCAGAAGGAGTCAGGAGATATTTTGCTAGATCAATTCTTAAATGTGTTGTGCAGGTGAAATCAGGGGCTGCGTGGATAAAGACAGCAGCTCAGTGAGAGGTGGCATTTTATTTCTGGAGATCACTCTTGCAGTAAAGCCACATTCACTCTTCACATACTTCCCCCGAGGTTCAGTCCTCAAGGAAGAAATTCATGTCACCAGAGCCTCTTCATGCAAATGAGACACAGAAAATGGCAGGGTCAAAGTGCAGGTGATGACAAGCTTGGCAAAGGTGCCCCAAAGTTTCCACACTTCAATTTTATCTAACAGGAAAATAAAAAAGAACATCTTTCTAAGCCTTGGGCTTGTTCCAGAGGCAAGCCAGTAAATAGATCACTGTAACATCTGGGCTTTCTGATTCCTTTCTTCTTATTCATTTTTGAATTGCTCTCTAATGGACAAGGGGTTAAAATAAACCATCAAGGAGGGGAGGAAATGGGAAGTAAAAGTGCACCTGGGTGCAGCACTTAGCACTGTCCACAGCACAAAGCATTTCAGGGGTGTGTTGTCCACACCGTATCAGAGCTGTGGCTCCTTCTCTGACAGACTTCTCTAAAAACTGTGACAGTTTTCACTGTAAGCAACACTGAAGGACAGGAACTTGATTCCATCATTTCATGGCTGTCAGCCCCACAGACAGGAAGGTATATTTTAGGACAACACACTTCTCAGCAGCTGCTTGCATGAATAAGAACACACTTCCATCATTAGTCATTTAGCCCATATAATGTGACAACAACATTTATTACACAGGCTCGGAGATTCATGACAGTAGCAAGGATCCAGCATTGTTCTCTGTATAATTTGCATGTGTTGAGTGCTTCAAGGAGACAAAGTATTTGAACACCAACAACATTTGTCTTCCTGCTACCTTAATTTACTGGGTAGGGCTGAGAGAGGATTGACTTCCAAGGCTTCAGAACCTCGGGAGGAGACACTGTTGGGTCAATCCCCCACTGTGATGCCAGGCTCTGGCAGCAGGTGACTCGTGGTACAATTTCCTTTGGAAAGTGGGACCAAAAAAGGCACTGATTTAGCAAACACCTGGAAAATTATAACCGCTGATGAGAAAGATTTAACTGGCTTTGTCTGCGGCATGGGAAAAATTCTGACAATAGAATTGTCCCTCGTTCCACCCTCACCAAGTCCCCTCTGCAGCAGCATCCAGCCTTCCCCAGGTGCCTCCCAGCCAGCTCACACACGTAGCCATGCCTCCTCCGAGGGTGTCCCTTCCCCTCGCACATCTGCATGGAAAGGGAATGACAGGAATGACTCAACTCTAAGTGCTCACTTCTACCCAATTGCTTTGCTGAAGCCTCAATTCCATGACATCAAACACGTGAATATGGTATTTGGGTTGATCCTGCAGTCTTTGAACACCGCAGCTGAAGGAAGCTTTGATGAGCGAAGCCTTGAGTAAGAACCGACTGCTGCAGAATTGAGGAGGCAATTAAAGTGTGGAGGCTGGTGTGTATTTATTTACCTTGCAGCTTTCCCCAGGACCTCTGACAGCCTGGCAAATACAGACCAGGCACCTGGAGAGGCTCGGCTCTGACAGGCAAAGAAAGTAAGAGTGAAAGCCAAATGTAATCCACTTGGATCGCTGGAACATTCCAGATCAGCCGAGTGAAAGGGAGGAGATGGCTCAGCACAGCACAAACTTTGTGCTGGCTCTCAGAAACAGCCTCTCCTTTGGCACCCACAGCTCCTTTGCACTTCAGCTTACACGGGAAATCTAATTTCTATCCCCAAACTGGACAGGGAACCGGCTCACTGAAAAACACACCCCACCAGGACTCCTCTGAACAAGCACAATAGGCTAAGAAGGAGAAAAATCCTGGAATCCACATCCATATTGTCCAACTCTGCCGTTGCCTGCCCACACCATTCAGTTAAGAGAAAACACTTTTAACTGATAATAGAAATAATGTTTCCTGAATCTCAGTTGTTCTGTGAGCATCAGTCAGTGCCAAAGCCCTGATAAATTTATGTTGCATCTCATACACAATTCAAAATATAGTTCTAAATATGAAAACAAACCACAGTGCTTGCCATGCACCATGGGGTTTTGTGTTTGTTTTCCAAACAGTCATGCCAGAGATGCTTCAGGCCTACTAGAAATTTCTTAACATCTGATGCATAATGAAAATATTTAATGTAGCATAAACACTCCTCTTTTCTTCCCCCCTTCACTTCTTAAGTGGTAACCAAAGCCCTGTTTTGTTGCACATAGACGAGCAAGGATTAATTCCACTTAATTGCTGTCTAAAAGATCTTGAAACGAGGATTAGAGATTTCCTACCTGGAAAGAAAGGGAGCTAGCACAGTCCAGCAGAAGGACCCCAGGTCAGAGCTTTGCAGAAGTACACGCTTTAATCACAACAACATTTGCAATCCCAGGATTTCCTCTCCCACTCCCCAAAACCACCCACGTTTCCCTTCCAGAGGAAAACCCTTCTGACCCTTCCAAGTGAAGCCTGTAAGACCAGGCTGCCTCTCAAAATTCCATGTCATATGATGCAAAAAAAGTAGTTGCTAAGGTTTTTCATGCCTATGACCATCACGTTAAAAAGTAACTCCAGAAATTCAAGGTTCTAGTGACCTATATACTGCCAGCTTTTAAAAAGGCATAAGAAGAAACATTATGGAAACAGCTATGTAAATACAGCTCATTTAATAAAAATGTAAATAAGATTCACAGAAGAGACTTAGAAACCTTGAAATATTTATTTTAAATGAAAGGGATTGGGTCTTCAAGGTAAGACTTGTTTCTAAACTTGTAACTCCAGTATTCTAGGGCCATTGTGCTTTATTTTATTTATTAAAGGGAAAGTTCTTATAAAATAAATACATTAAGCTACTCTAGCATACTTACTGCTGCTTTTCATTTCCTTTCAAGGACTTTTGATTGTTGCCACCCCAGTCTGGATTCAGCACATTAGAGGAGAAATATTCAATATCTCATTACTGGTGTTTTCCAGCCTTAATCATTTCCACAAATACATTTGCCCTTTTGCATTCATACCTGGTTTGGCTTGATAGCATCCGACACACAAAACCTGACTGAAGATTAAACAAAGGAATAAACCAGAAAAAAAGATCTAAGTAAGCATCCTAGAGAATTTATTTATAGGAAAACAAAAGAAGAAAATGGAAGGATTATTGGGAATTTCTTTACCTACAAAACAGAAACAAAGAGTGATGATCTGAGCGCCTCGATTTACTGACAACACAGCACCAGCAATACTTAAACAGCATCTTACTTGTACTTTCAATGATGGACCAGCTGAGAAGTCGTATCTGTAGTCTTCTAGGAAAAGAAGCTGGTGCTTTTAGGAAATATTTATATTGAGTATCCGAGATTGTTTTTCTGCATCTATTTTTACTAACACCTTCTGACATGGAAGTCACCTGTGCTTCCTGCTAAAGCATTATCCAAAAGAGACAATGATATCTGCCTTTAATGTCAAAGTTTCTTTGAAGATCTGGGAAAAAAAAATAAAGGATTGACAGGAGAATTCTAAGGAATGGATGGGGTAAATTCTACCCAACAGAAAAAAATGAACCTTGTGAAGATTTTTCAACGATAAAAAAAACTTTACTACTTTTTGGCCCTCAGAATATACTGTGGAGAGATAAAAGTGAGAAGTGAGATGCAGAATCACAGAATAATCAAGCTGGAAAAGCCCTCCAAGGCCACCCAGTCCAAGCTGTGCCCAGTCCCCACCTTGTCCCCAGCCCAGAGCTCTGAGTGCCACCTCCAGCCCTTCCTTGGACACCTCCAGGGATGGGGACTCCAAACCTCCCTGGGCAGCCCCTGCCAAGGCCTGAGCACCCTTTCCATGGAGAAATTCATGCTGGTGTCCAAGCTGAGCCTCCCCTGGCCCAGCCTGAGGCCGTTCCCTCTCCTCCTGTCCCTGTTCCCTGGGAGCAGAGCCCAACCCCCCCGGCTGCCCCCTCCTGTCAGGGAGTTGTGCAGAGCCACAAGGTCCCCCCTGAGCCTCCTTTGCTCCAGGCTGAGCCCCTTTCCCAGCTCCCTCAGCCGCTCCTGGGGCTCCAGCCCCTTCCCAGCTCCGTTCCCTGCCCTGGACACGCTCCAGCCCCTCAGGGTCTCTCTGGCCATGAGGGCCCAGAACTGGACACCCAATAATGAGTTGTGCTATAAATAAATGTGGCAGATTTGTAACACCAGATAATTAATGTCACATGGGTGCACATTCATTAGGATAAACTAATCCTCATGACCTTCAGTGCCCAACTCTTCCCAACCTATTCAGACAGGCAAGAAATTCAGATGGGATGGATACCCAGATAAAATCAATAAAGCATTTATCTCAAAGCTACAGTGCTGATGAACTCCGAGTTTGGGAATCGCTTCTGTAGGATCTCTTCCACACCAGTTTGAGCCTATTTCTAACAGAAGTGGGTAAGCAAGGAAACAGAGAATTGCAGCCATCAATCCCAGAAAACAAAAGACTTGGCTCAGAACTTAAGGATCAGCAGGAGACAGAACTGATGCTCAAACAAACGGTAACGAGAGACCTCAGAGATTTCAGGTACTCGAAGTTTGAAGGCTGAGGCAAGAAAAACACGAAACTTGTTATTATCTGCATTGTCATAAACTGCTGGTCATCAGAGCCAGGGTTTGTGGGGTGGATTTAAAAAATGTGCAGTACTGAGCCCAAATTATAGCAAGCTTTGTCTCCCCAGAACTGCACTGCAGGTAATTACACTCTTTATTCTAGATGCAATGCAAGCACGAAGCCTGGAGAAGAAAATGCACAGAATCTTTAAAATATTTGCAACAGCAGCACCATTTATATAGATCCTGATCATTGAGTTAATGCTGGATTTTTAATTAGAAATGGTGTTTTCTGGAGAAGCATTTATTAGCAGGTAAAGAAAGATTAAATAGAACATTGAAACCACAAATAACAGAAGTCCCAAGCTCCTTTGTGCAAAAGCAGAACTTCGGTGGGATTCAGGAGACAAATGCTTCTGATAAATCATTCTCACCCTCCTCCTTTAGATTATAAAAGGACACCTCAGCTCTTAGTGTGCATTTATTTTTTAGCTTCCTTGCTCAAAGTATTAACAAGGCTGCTAATTTATGAAATTATTAGTAGAAACCTGTATTGTGGTAAATAAAAATTACCCACTTCAGCGGCACTTCATGGCACAAGGAATTCAACCTGATTCAATTCAGCAAACACTACACATCACAGAAAGAACACACAAGATATTTAATATATTAACTCAAACGGACGTGCCAATATTTGATCCCGGCTGCCCATCAGATGACATTGAGCTAAATAGTGCAAATATCAGGTAACATAAAGCCTGTGAGTGCCCACAGGTGACCTGGGGTGCCTCATCTGCTGCCCTGTCCCCATCCTCGACCACCAGAACCTGGAATGTAACAGAGATTCCACCCAGATGCCCAGCCCAGATCCCTCCTGAACCTCTTCTGGGTGGCATCCCCCTGCCCTCAGGAGCCCCAGGCTGCCCTGGCACAGTTGATTTTGCACCTGGCATAAGTAACCCTGGCCCAGGCACAGAGGGACCCAAAGCTCAAACCCCATCTGCAGCAAGGGCTGTCAGCTCTCCCCCAGTCTGCACCAGCCCAAACGACGGACCAGGCTCCAAGAAAAGTGTAATTCAGATTTATGAGAAGACATTTCACATCCAATATAATTGATTACCCGCTGTAATGTGAACAGAACCTAATTTGTACTAATGAACCTGTGCATGATACAGCAAAGCATTTAATAACACGAGACCACAAAATGCCAAGCCAGATGTCATTGATGGGGAGGATAATTTTCCCAGATGGATAGGTTTCCTCTCCATTTTGCTGCCTTCAGGTTGGAGAAGGTGGCAGTTTACTCAGGAGGTGGCTCTGATCTTCCACATGCATTAGTTTTGTGCCATCACAGCCTGTGTTCTACACCGAGACACTCTCCTGTCCCAGTGAGAGCCTGGAAATGCTTGTCTGCCCTGGCAAATTTTGATAAATGTAACATCAGATTAAAAGTCATACAACTGCACGTGGACAATCTGAGCAAGATTGAAGCTAACACATCCCTTTGGGTCTGTTACAGAAAAAAAAAAAAAAACAAGATTAAAACTCTTGATATTTGTAAAACATTCAGTCATGGATTTGGTGTGGAAATGAAACAACACATATACATTATACCAGTGAAAATGTGCCCTGGTGGGGAAAAAGCAAACTGTGGGGTGTTAAAATTACTCCATTTGTTTGCTCGATTTTTTGATCTTTTACATAATAGGACTGGTTATAAAATTAACAAATTGTGGATTATTCCATGCAAAATAGTAATCAGCATGAGGGACAGCCACAGATTGCATCCATTTGTAACAGGAATATTCATTATCCCATTTCCTAAAATTACAAAGCCTTTTCCCCAAGTGTCAGGGTGTGCTGTAAAAAGACACAGAACTGCTCAAACCATAAAATTAAAAGCTGAAATTCAGCTTTACACGCCAGAATACAAACTCGGATTCAAAGCAGTAAGAGGCTGTCGCAGAGATCAGCATGGCTATTTTGGGGGTTCATTCCCAAACACACTGAACTCTCTAAATCAATTATTTTTCCAGAAGACAGCCTGCACACATTCTCCCCTCTATATGCAATCAATCCTAGTGAAAATTATCCAAAGTAGGTTGTAAATAGATCCCCTGATTTTGCAGCCTTCACTAAATTATACGCCTAAAATGTAAAAGGAGAACAGTAGGTCTGGGTAGCAGACGAGGCGTTGCTGTTAATGAAGAAAAGGCAAGTATTTAAATTGAGGAGGCATCTTGATGCCTTCTATGCAAGCTGAATAGCAGAACATAATAGGAAAATAAACCAGCTATCAGCCAAGATAAATAGGAATGCATCAACAGGGACTGTACGGAATTAGAATGGCGCAGCAAGAGAAGCAAAGGCTTTAGAAGAATACACTAAAATTTTTCCTTTGCATTATAATGACATCTTAGAAGCAGATGGCAAAATGCCACTAGAACAGGAAGATGTCAAGAAATAATAGTGTCAGCAGCTATATAAAGAGCTAAAAGATGCTCCAGACTACCTTGTGTTTGTAAGGCTGTGCTTTACAAAGGCCTAAAATAATTTCATCTATGCAAGCAAAAGCAGCAAAGACACTGCAAACTCTTGCCTAGCCCACCAGTCACTTAAAAAATAGAATCTGGGTTCAGGATCAACCCACATTCAACAAGGAAACAAGGAGAACATATTTTAATATATTATAAAGAAATATTATTGTCATAATTCATTACAAACTGTACACAGCTCAATATATGCTTAGGGTTGCTTATTAAATTTGTCATGACTAATTAGGAATTGTTCAGAAGAGTTCGTAGAGAGTGATTTGGGAAAACATGCTTTAAATGTGAAGGCCAGCATCAATGTTATCAATAAAACCTTTGTGATCTCTAATGAATTGGAAACAAACTAAAGTATGGGTCTAGGAGCACATAAGGACTCAGAATAATTCATAAAAGCCAGTTTGTGGAACACCAAAAGTCTCCCAACCTGCCTTCCTTACATTCCCAGGTAAGCCCTGGATGCTTGTTTTCCAAGGAATAGCTCTCAGTGCCACACACAGTGGAAACCACATCCAGTGGGAAAGGGAAGGGACAAGAGATGACAAACCAGGAAGGGAAAACGCAGCGTTATTGGCAATATGTGCTCAAGGAGTTCTGGTTTAGCTACAGTTGGTGGGAGGATGGACTTTGAGGCAGGAAAGAGAGAAGAGATGGAGAAGAGATGGAGGGAGAGTTCCCAAAGCCTCCCTGCCCAGCCTGCCAAGGCTGCAAAGCCCCTTGCCAGGTTGATTTAAAGGCTGGTTCTGGAGGGCCTTGGGAATAAAGAACAGCTTCTCAATCCTGCAGCCAGGGTGTGACCCCAAGAAATCCTGCACAGCACTAGGACTGTCAGACAGACCCTCAGTAAACACATTTTTGGTTTTCTGCTGGTTCTTTGTAAATTTGTCAAATGAAGAGCTTATCCCAGACGTTCTGAGAAATACTAATGCTGAGGCTTAAGCTGTCTTTAAAATTAACTTTATTATATGACACAACTAAAAGAAACTAAACCCAGCATTGTATGTTAAGTTGCACATGCAACAAGTCCCTCAGTTCCCAAGTTTCTATTATTTTATATAAATTAGGGCATGTCTTTGACTGACAGGGCACCAAAAATCAGCATGAAGGGCTCGGTGCAGTCTGGGGACACACAGCAAAGAGCAACCCAGCTCCCCCAAACCTGCCTGCAGGAAAACAAACCAGCTGCAGTACAAAAAAAAAAAACAACAACAAAAACCAACCAAAAACCATCAGTGAAAAATACAGCATTCATTGTACTTATTAATATTTTACATTTGTGTCTTTTTCATGCACCTATTTGTGCATTTGTATTTGAAGCAGCTAGGAACAAGCCCTCAATTCCCAGTTGTTTTGAGGAGGCTGGATGTCTCCAGCTGCAGGGGAGTCTGCCAAAACAAAGGTAGAAGTATTTTGCTGACTTCAGCAGAGCTGAACTCTCTAATTTAACCATTTTCCATGTATAACATGGGGGTTGTTAGATCATTTGGGTAATAAAACACAGATTGTTGACTGGATCAGTTATTTTAGGGATATAGCACACGGAGAACATATCTTTCAATTTATTCCCCCAAAGGCTGTAAAAGCAGCCATAAAGCAATCAGAAAGCAGGTAAAGAATGACTTTTATGGCAGGCTAAATGAATGATAATTAGGCAACTAAACAGGAGGCATAAGTAGATGGAAATCTTTGTTTCCTCGTTCCGTCAAGCCTTTAGGCTTGAAAATCCTGCTGACAATCCTGAGGAGTTTGGGTGAGTAACTATTAGCAGGGACACACTGCCAAAGCCACTGGGCTGGGTTTTGGCAACTTAAACCAATCATTGCATCCAGGAATGACTCATCGAGGCAATAAATCCAGGGGAAGGGGGTCGGGGAGGGGAAGTTCCATCTCCCAACAGAATTCCCACGTTTGAAAGGGAAATTCACATTGGGTTGGAATACACAGAAAAGCTGAAGGCACAAAGGTATCGAAAGCCTTGAGGAGAAGCACAGCCCTTTTTCCCCATGACGCTCAGATTTGTGTCCTGCAAAAACAAACACAGATTTTTAACCCCCTTCAAGCCAAGTTTCCATAGCAGGTAGAAAATAAGAACACGTTGTAGGTGCTAAAAAGCTAGAAGTGGAGCAACTCTTCAGCCTTTTCTCAATATTCTGTGAGCAGACTGTCTTTCCTATGTCAACTATTTTAAACAAGGTCACAGTTCCATAAACTTCTTGCCCCCGCAGGCTGTTTTGCAAGATTGTTATGGCTTTGACTTTGAAAATATTTGGGAATAGGTATCTTAGAACTTGGCCAATCCTCTCAAGGGGTGGATGGCCAAGGAACCAATTACCTATTGCCACTCAACACACTTTTGCCATCTATCCTATAAAAGTTGTTAGAAAATTATTAAAGCTTCAGCTTCCACTTGTTCACAAGCCTGGACTCTGTGTCGTTTTCTTTATGCATCTCAGAGGTAACAGCGAGAACATGTGACATTTCTATCATATTATTACATTTCCTGAGTTACTTTCTTTCCTTCAAGATTTGCACTAAACTTCTGCGAAGTCAGACTGGTGGTTTTGGGTCACGGGTTGGAATTAGATGCTGCACACACACATTCTGGTTTTGTTCTGCTGCACTCAACTCGAGAGCTGCAAACTTCTGCCTCAGCTCTTATGGAAGGATTCTTCCACTCAGCAGATAATTCCAGTTCTAGAGTTTCACTGCTACCTTACATAATTTTACCACAACTAATAGCCTTGGAGCCTAAAGTTATTTTTATTTTTAAAATAAAAATAAATGCATTGCAGCATCCGTCCTTATTATCTCTTTTTTTAGAAAGAGGGGTAAAAAAATATTTAAGGGCATTTCTAACAGTCAAGGCCACAAAAGTGAAAGACACAGAGACCTTTCCTCTTGAAATTCAGCCAAAATGTGGAGCACTATATATATAAGGTGTTGTATCTGGACATAGAAGGCATTCAAGGGAACAACAGCTTTTGAAAAAGTAATTTGCACTGTATTTCGCAATATAATGAAGGCATTTATTTGTGTTGATGTTTTCAACCCCACAGAACAGGCCTTGCACATAATTGCATCCAACTCCTCCTCACCTCTTTTGTAACGAAGGGCAATAATTTCTCCTGTACGGTTTGTATGGGTTTATTCTGCCCCTGAAATCTGTGAAGCGGTGCCAAACGAACCAAATTAGAAATCCTTGAGTGGTTACCACCAAGGCACTGGGCAAACCAACTTTAAATAATGTTCTACTCCAGATTGGACTGACCTCTTCCCACTCTGGCACGCTCCGGACACCGAAGTCAGCACACCTGAGGAACTGAGAATGGGGGGTTTATTTACAAGGAATGAAAGAGCATCCCGGCAGGACTGCCAAGGATGCACGACATGGGCTGTCTCAATGTCCAACACTGCCCACCAAGTCAGAAATTTGGCAAAGCACGTCTGTGAAATTATTTCAGATTGGCCCCTCTGGTGGGTTGCAAAATGAGTGTTCCACAATTCCTTGCATGGCCTCCACGTCCCAGGTGGAAAAACAAAAACAAAACAAGATTTCTGTTGTCATCTGTCATAGACAACTCTTGTCAGCACGTTTCATTCTCCCTCAAGGTCTTTTTTAAAGCCACATAGTTATCCTGGCTGAAATATCTGAGTTTCTCTCAAAGCTCTGCCCGTACACCCTTAAAAGAGGGGTCCCATAAAAGTTCCTCTACCTTCCAGCCTGGAGAGGTTGCTCTGTGCAGACCCCACTGATTTTTCCTGAGTGTTCACAAAGGAGGGATGAGAGTTTCTCTAACTGTGCCCCTAATTATGTGCAATCACCTCATTTCTGAGAATTGTCACGGGGAAAAAGTGTGGAAAGCAAATGAGTGAACTTTTATTTTGCTAGAGGCAAAGGGTTTTTCAAGGCACCTGGTGGCACAAGAACTGGAACCCAAGCACAGGAAACAAGTCTTCAACTGTAGTTAATGACAAAGGTTTAAAAAGAGTTTGTCATCTACAAAAGTGTTGAAAAAGTCAAAGGAAATGTGTAGAGCAAGGGACAGCCAAAAAACCAGTTGTTCTTGCTAAATCCATTTGACACCAAGGCTGTGACTTGTGAATTACAGAGAGGTTCTGAGTAAATAACGATCAGAGGAGCAACACTTGAAATAAGGGAGGCAAAGCAGAGAAGGTCCTGTCACGTTAATATCCGATTATTAACCTACACACTAGAGAGTGAGATCAAGAAATCTGGGAGAAAAGTCCTAACCAGTAGAGTAGCACTGAGAAAGACACAAAGGGAAAGAAAGAAGGACCTGTGTGAGGAAAGCAGAGAGGAAGGACACAATAAACTGGTATAGGAGCACAGAGTGACAGCTTGAGAGGGGAGATGATTTAAACAGAGTGATCCTTAGCAGGAAGAGGAGTGCAAAGTGCAGGCTGGAATAGGTGCATAATTATCAACTCTCCTCCAGTATCAACATGACAATCACAGCTCAGCTTCCCCTGCCTTTTTTTCCTCTTGAGGAGCGTACTTTTCATTAAAACATGGAAACAAAAGATGCAGGTGTAGGAAGGCTGTGCCTGGCACCCGGTATTTAATCATCCTATCTTCTGACACTGCAAACTTCATTATATCCCCCCCTAATCTTGTCTGGTGTCATTGTGTGTTACAGCTTCTGTTCTCAATAAAAGGATTGTTTAAGCTAACACTGCATGGATGATCTCCCCGAATTTATGCTGACTAGCCCAAAATTAGCTACAGGTGCCCCTTGCCTCCCTCTTAATAACCCCTGGTACTGCATTAACACATCTCCAACCTGCTGATGCTTCCGCTATTGCCTAGAAGCACACAGAGACCTCAGTGCTCTCTCTTCACACCTAATCCTCTCAAATTACACAATTATTTCATTTCTCAAACTTTTCTAATTGAACAGGTTCTATCCCTTCAGTGCAATTTGCCCAGAAAGGTGGGGAGCTCACAGGAGATTTCACATGGGAATCTGCTTTCGGAAAGACTCTGCTTCATGGATAACCTCTGTCATGGAGCATTGGCCAGGTACCACAGTTACCACTCAGGGGTGGAGTGCCCATCCCTGGAGGTGTCCAAGGAAGGGCTGGAGGTGGCACTCAGAGCTCTGGGCTGGGGACAAGGTGGGGATCAGGCACAGACTGGACTCGATGGTCTGGGAGGGCTTTTCCAACCTCCGTGATCCTGGGATTCAGACAGACCTTGGCACTGGGGAACCCTTGCAGAAGAGAATATCCCAACCAGCCTCCCAATAAGACAACACACATTAGAAACACCCAATAAAGGCAGAATTTTGTGCTCAGAACTGCTGATCCAAACAGTGACTTACTCCCTTACACAACCAAGTTTTGTCACCTGTGCCCGAGCTCTCTCGCACACATATCCACATCCATGACACCTATTACCCTGAAAAAGTCAGATCTACTCGATCTTCTCTGGACAAAATCCTGACCCACCCTGAGGCCCAGCCTTGCTCCAATCAGCAGGGTGGCCTAAGGCATCCCAAAGCACCCTAGAGTGACAAGCATTCTGATGTACGAACAGAATGGACAAAATTCACTTATTCCCACTTCTACAAACAAACCCTGATGATGTCTGTTAGTGCTACCTTATAATGCCAGCGTTTAAAAGGCCTCAGAGCCTATTCAAACACAGCTGAATATTGAAACTTGAACAAAGTCAATCTATTTTCATCATTATAACTCTGAGAATGGCCCATATAAGCTTTTTAATTGCAGCACAAGGTTATTTAGCAATCTGGGGTTTTTCGTTTTGGTTTGGGTTTGGGTTTTTTTTTGGGGGGGGTGGATTTTTTGTGGGGCTTTTTGGGTTTGTTTTGGGTTGGGTTTTTTGGTTTGGTTTTGTTGTTGTCGTTTTGGGGTTTTTTTTACTTGGCTTATACTCTACATGATGCTAAAGAAACGGGAGAGGGAAAACTCTAGCTAAGTTTAATTTACACAGAGTCTTTTCCTGGCGTGATCCTGGATGAATTTATCGTTAAAGCAGAGCAGGAGAGTCCATGCACTCATGCAATAAGGCACAGGCAATTACCTCTGACCAGCTCCCTGCTACCCAAAATAAAGCAGTTCCCAGGCTGAGGTTTTAATCCGCTGTCCATCACCCGTATTCCTGAAGTTTTAACGTGTCATGAGAGACAGGGGGAGAGAGAGTCGCTGACCTGGAGCTCGTTCCCTCCCCAGCCCTTTATAAATCACAGCTGGTAATAAGGAGTGCAACATATTTAGAAACACACAGATTATGGTATCGATCCTCCCCTCACACTGGATCATGAACATCTCTCTCTTCCACCTGATAATATTTCAATTTAAAATGTGCTTAAATCCACTTTTATGTGTTCCTTTGGTGGCTTCACTGGAAGGCCAGAAAGAGGAAAAAAGCCCTGTTATTCCAATAATAGTCAGTAATGATTTTTTCCCCAAAACTTTTGCTTCAAATGAGACTCCTTCAAGAAAAAAAAAAAAAAAAAACA
>VZTI01005477.1:637507-666385 GCA_013397865.1 Struthidea cinerea
AAACAAAAAAAAAAAAAATCAGTGAACAAGAAGCCAAATAAATATAACAGCAATCCCACTGCTGTGCACCCCTAAAATGACCAATTACCAGTTATGTCAGTTCTTCCCAACTTTTTTTCCCAGAGTTCTCCCCATTTCAAGCAAACCTGTCTGCATGTTGTGGCTGGAAAGGAAGACACCTCTATTGCTCTGACAAAGGACTAATAAATATAAAAAATATAAATATATATATATATATATATGCACGTATGAATCAGGATAACAGGAAGTCCATAGCAACTCAAATTAGGCCAGATGAGTGAAAAGATATTTTGAAGAAACATTAATTAAGAAACATACTATTAATTTAGTGTTAGAACAAAAAGAATAATAATTTGAGTCTAGCTAATATTTACCTACGAATTCCAGTACAGGACAGTTGAAGCACTGACTAAAATAAGAAATTTATTGTTGAAGCTATCAGTGATGTTAAAAAAGGTGCCACCTAAACTCAAGCAAGACCTCCAAGAAACAAAGGCCAGTAAAACTTCTTCGTTTACAGATGATATAAAATGGTTACATGCAGACTATAAAGAAAAGGAAATCCATACAGGAAAGAAATACTGAAAAGGCAACAATGTTTAGTGAAGAAAAAAAAAAGGAAGATATCAGTGAGATATTAAATAACCTGCACTGGGATATTTGCAGTTCAACATAATCATAAGTGATCAGGAAAAGAGTATATAACATTATGAGAGAAAACAAATTGCATGTATATTAAATTAAATTATTTAAATTTTTGTGTATTTTTTTTTAAATTATAATTATCACCTCACAGAAGATCCACAAGAAGAAATACGAAATTACAGTACCATGGCAGGTGAAAATTAAATAAGCTCAGTCTGGTTGCCTTGTGAACAAGTTCTTTTTTCGCATAAAAAGCATAGACCCTTATCACATTTTGGCAAAGAGAATCAACTCCCCATCTTCCTGGCTGCCAGTAAATTCCACATTATATCAGGAATTCGGGAAAGATAGAGGGGATAGAACACAAAGCATCCTTAGGCCTCCAACCATTGTGTGCCCACGTCTCAAACACCTCACACTCATCTCCACTCACAGGTTCCTGTGACCCGGAGAGAAGCTCTGAGGATGCAGAACAAAGGGTTTGATCAGAGGAATGGAATGGATTTCACAGAAAGCCAACTCCATGCAGTAATTTTCGAAAATAAGTGGCTGTGGAGAAATATGATCGAGGTCTATGCAACGAGGAGCAGCACAGAGATAGTGAATAGGCAATGATTTTTCATTATTTGCCATTATTCAAGGCATAAGTGGAATAAAATGAAATTATGAACAAGCAGTTCAAAACAACCAAGAAGAAGGACTTTTCCTTCGCAACTCATAATTAAATCATACAGCTCATTACCCCAGCATGGTGCTTCTGCCAAGAGTATAAATTTTTTCAAAAGGAATTAGATAAATTCCTGGAGGGAATGTCCACCCTCAAAGCTCTAGAAGCAACTGCTCCATATATTAGTGGAGCTGGGAGAATATAATGGAACAGGCCCAGCATGCAGATCCGCCCAGAGAGGCGTCACATCCCGTCACCCGCCCTGGGGACAGGACCCTGGTGAACACAAGGATGCAGAGCTCGTGTTCTCCTCAAGCCATCCCATCATCACATGGCAGGCCCTCGAGTCCCTTAGGCTACAAAATGTAGGATAGGGAGCTAAATGAGTCTTGCAATGTTATGATTAAAGTCTCAGACTCTCAGGTTGTCCTACACACACAGAAAATACGATTTTGGCTCAGTTACGTCGCTTTTCCGTAAATCACAAGGCCACCAACCAGTTGGGATGTAGAAATTTCTTCAGCAGATTTAAGATTACTTTAATTTCACAAATAGTTTGAGGGGTAACCTAAAGCATTTTGAACATTTAAATTAAAGATCTTTGTCTCAAACTCCTTAAGAATAATGGGATGCTTGTGGCAAGCCGAAGGAAACCCTTGGTAGAAACTGAAATGGGATTGCCAAGGTCTGAAAAATTCCTCTGTTCTCATTTCACGTCCCTGAACATAAAAGCTTAAATTGTCACTGATTTTTCAGTTTCTCTGGCAAAACTGGAAAAGCTTCTCATTGGTAGGAATTCCGTAATGCTCGAGCAATAAACACTCAAACACTTTGACTACTGAGATTGCTGGGACTCCATCTGCCATCAAGGCACAATACGGCTCAGTGACAGCTCTGCTACCACCTTCAGACCAAAGAGAGAGCTCTCCCCCAAAAACTCCTTTCATCTGGCAGGAGAACTGCTCCTGTTCTGATTGACAGAACAGAAATGGACCATTCATGCACCGATATGAGAAATCCCCACTCAGAGCTCAAGACCATATAATAATCTGCAATATTTCCAGTCTGGGAGCCTACACTGCAGAGGGATCAGCCTCAGGAGAAGCCGGTGCCGGGTGAAATTGGTGGATCTATAACCAATAATATTTCACTCAGATTTAGCTCCTGCTGCCCTCCTGCACAGATAATCCCCTCCCAAACCCCAGCTGCAGGAATATTGTGCGTCTGCTGCTGCCCTGTGGAATCCCAAATGGACCAAACACGAGGAAAGGCTGACTGGGCTGTTCACCTCCAGCCACTCCAATGAACAAAAAAGGGAAGAGAAACATGGTAGAAAAATAAAACAAAAAGTGTTGGCTTCAACAAGGTCTCCGTAGCCCTCTTCTTTAGAGGTTTTTATTCTGATGACCCATTTATTGATAGGAAATCTTGAGAGCTCAGGAAATGTAGATTAACTCTGGGAATTGTCTGCCTCAGATTTGTTCTGTTTTCTCTTCCTTTCCCCCACATTTCCAGACAACTACTTCAGTGTTTCTGTCAATGACAAAAAGATTAAAGTCAACTTGAGTGCCTGTTTTCCAAATTTACTTTGCTTTGAGAGGAAAGTACTCCCAGAAAGAGAAATCTACGAGATTGATTAATTAATGTTCTTATTCATTAACTGATTGTTGAAAAAAAAAAGAAAATAAAATTATACTATAACAATGTGCTAATATCCCCTGCAGTTAGCCTGCTGTCGAGGAAATTCTTCCAGATTAAGAAAATAAGTATTAAATATAGTTAACATCCACCCAAGAATAAGAGTTAGATTAATTAAAAACCCAACAATATCACTATTTCCAATATACTCTAATTCTGTATTATCCAAGGTTGTAAAAACACCCCTCAACTGCTTTGTTAATTATGTTAGGTAAACACCAGCAATATATTAAGTTCACACATGGTAAATTCAACATGGGGTATTAAGGAAAGTGCAAAGAAAGTCTAATTAGGCATTTAAAAAGTTTTAGATGTGCTTTCATGATCAAACAATGCAGTATAAAACAAATATTTAACACTTAAAACACAGCTACTCCGATAAGCATAATTTGGAAACCTTTAATGAATTCACCTCAATTAGCCTTTCATTAAATAGCTCATTAAAAACTGATTTGAATATTGCTCCAGAAGAAATCCTCGTTCAGCTGTTATGATCGGATAGGGAGTCAGTGGAGGTAAGGTTAAACACACATT
Organism: Struthidea cinerea; assembly: GCA_013397865.1. Lineage (NCBI taxonomy): Eukaryota > Metazoa > Chordata > Aves > Passeriformes > Corcoracidae > Struthidea > Struthidea cinerea. Next base: position 641,073 of record VZTI01005477.1, read on the forward strand.
TTGGAACTGTCTGAAAGTCAGATTTGTTCCAGGGAAAAAGCCCTCAGCCTCCTACGACATCGGTATCAGATAAGCTGAGCACGTGGCACACACCCTGGAAAATGTAGGGACTGGATTTTTCCTGCTTCAGCTCTGTTCAGAAGGAAATCAGACCAAGGAATGAACTAAACCATCTTGAATATGTGCCAGGTCCTTATCACCAACTCCATTCTCATCTGTACTTTCAGAAAAACAATGTTGTTTTTGTTTGTTTTTTTTTTTAATAAGGCTAATTTTAACTTGCCTTTTCAGTGGAAGCGTCACCTTACAAACACACGGACACAAAATACAGGGGCAGGGAGACATTTAAAAGAGCAAACACATTCAAGGGTGTTTGAAAAATACGGCCCAACCCTGAATATATTTATTTACAGACACAACGTTGCAGTAGCCACTGTGGCTTAGGGATATGGCAAGCAGAATTTATTGCAGAGGTATACATTGTTTTTATTAAACTAATGGATCCGATGAGCGGAAAAATTCCCCTAATTGCCTCCATGCTCCTTCAGTTGATCTAACAAAAGATTTTATTCCTCCATGGCCTTCACTTCAAACACAGCTCAAGGCTTTACACAGTTTCAGGTCAAGTTAACTTGGGAACTTTGGAGAGCTTTAAGTGGAATAAAATCGAGACCCAGAGAGAGGAACACAAAAGAGTAGGGCCAGGCTGGAGGCAGGGAAAGAGACAAAGTCAAAACATACCTTTGTATGCGACTTTAATAAGTGCACAGCATGGAAGCACTTCTCTTTCTTTCCTTTTCCCTTTTGCTTCAGCGAGAAGGAAACTAATTCAGGGACAAGATTGTGTCGTGTTGGCTCGGCCTTGTGTTCAGAGGGATGTTTTGTTGCATTACCTGGAAGAGGTCACTGAACAGTTGGACTTGAAATTGTCTAAATCTAAGCCACGTTCTGTCATTCACAGATGTTGCAAAGTGTGCAGAGCCTACAGAATCCTTCTCCATCCCCGGGAAAAGAGCTCAGGAGCAGCTTTTGCCCGTGAGCTCCTGCACGGTGGCTTTAGGCAGGCTCTTTACCTCCCCCTGCACTGCAGAAAGGTCAGAGGGAGAGCAGCCTCCAAACAAGGGCTGACAGCAGCCCCAGCTCCTCGTGGGCACCAGGCAGCAGCATTATTAGCATAGAAATCCAATACAAAGCAGAGTAAACACCAATAATAATGTTGCAGCCATTAATAATTTAAATCCAATAAAACAAGCACCTCACGAGCGCCTGTGAACGTTACGAATGCCTCCAACTCAGCCCAGCCCAGGAAGGCATTTCTGAATCATTCTGCTGTGTTCCATCAATGATTAATACATGTGGATGGACACTCAACAACGCACTCACATGGAAATTAGTGCTGGTACTCCAGGCCTGGGAAATGATCAATAACTTTTAACAATATGTGCATTTTCCCTCTCGTGTCTCTGAGCACACCAGGCCTCCCAGAGGCACCCAGAGACCACTGGAAGAAAAGAATTGGAGGAGCTGTCAAAGGCTGCTGAGCACCAACACATCACCTCTGACTCAGAAAATCCAGGGATGCCAGCAGGCTCATGGGAAGAGCTGGGGAGGTGCTGATGCCCTGCTCTTACAGGATTCCCTGCAACTCTCCCCATCCCTGCGGACGCTGCTCTGATCCTCTCCGGTGCTCTCGTGCTGTTGGGAACAAAAGAAATGCTAAGCACTGCGTTTGAGCAGATAAATACAAGCCATCGCTCAGGAACAAGCACTATTTCAAGAAGGTCCATGCTGCCTGGCAGGCTGACCCCTCCCTCTGCACCGTTCCTGCATCCCCAGGGAACATTCCCAGCCTCCAGCTCGGTGTGTGAGCAGGGCTGCCTCGAGTGGGGGCTCTTCCCATCACAGGCACTCACACACGGGCTCCTGTCATTTCATTCCATAAAGGCTGAGGGGAAAAAGCCTTCAAGGAAGCACCTTCCTTCTCTCCCTGCCAAGGCCAAGACTGGCACAAACAAATCCCCAAACTGCTCCCAAAACTGCCCTTCCTCCTCCCTGCCCACCGCTCTCAGGGAACACCCAGGAGCAAACACAAGGGCTTGCAGGCAGCTGCACCTCACCGCAACTCAACCTCCACACCACAACAAGCTCACAGATCCCGGAGTACTTCCTGGAGGGCTCATTACTTTAAAATACTCCAGAGGAATTCGAGATTTCTCTCTTTTAAAGGAAGACCTTCAGGTAGATGTGTCAGTAAGTTACACTGAAAATAGTAAAGAAAGGACATTGTTAATATTAGAGAGTTACCTGGACAGGCTTGATAGAATAAGATGTAAAGTTCAGAATAGAATTCCCAGTCCCTGCTCGTGTGATGGAGCTCAGCCATTCAGGCAGAGCCACAATTCCTTTACCTTCTGATCACTTCACAAACCACTGTAATTTCATCAACAATGAAACCCCTTATGAAAAGTGAGGCAAAGCACAGGCCAGCCCAGCTGATCACAATGACTACTGCTTTTCCCAGGAATAAAAACCTCAGACTTGCCCTTCTCTGAGTGCACTTCAGGTAGAGGAGGCAGTTCCACAACTGAGGAGCATCACCGCTGACTGTAAGCATCTTCAAAACTGTTTATGTGCCTAATTACTCATTTTAATTCATATTTCATCTTCCTGGCAGCTCTGAAGAGCTGTAGTCTGCTGTGCTGGTCACAAACTCATGCTGAAGGGCTTCTTAACACCCAGGCACAAATCCCACTCCCCAGATCCCCACTCACAACAATTACAGGTTAAAGGGAGCAGGGAATGAAACTAAGTAGAAATCACAGCATAGAATTACTTAAAGACAAAAATGGAGAAGCGAAAGGATATTTTTGACTTGTCTATGCCATGGAACAATACACAGAAATCTTATTTTACAACCTTAATAGTGATTGAGCAAGATGACAATCAAAATATCTTATAAAGCAGAGAGAAGCAGAGATCAATAACCAGACACTACAAGAGAATCCATATTAACCTTAGGAACCGAGACAAAACCTCAATCTACAGCTCTTCAAACACAAGTCTGCAGGGAAAAACAGGCAGAAAACACAGCGAGTTTCAATACCCCAAAATCTACCATATCTTTCCTTTTCATAACTCTGGACAATAATTACTGGTTTAAAATATTGTGTATTTTAAATCCGTAAATGAATTCTCTTTTCTCACATCCTCTTTTCATCCAACACACCCAAAGGGCACGGGTGTGCTCTGTTTACAAGGAGTGACCATTTGAGTCCACACCTTCCCTCACAAGTATCTTTTTCTATCAGATTTGATCTATTTTGGGTACTGTAGTTTTGCATGCAGGTGTTTTAAACCCTGAGCAGAAGCAGTAGCTTTTGCAAGAGGAAATTATTTGATGACTGCTTTCCACTTCAATCTGTTTTGTGAATGAGCCCACACCCAGAACCCAAGCTGGTGTGGGGTGGGTGGTGTTTTGGGATCTGAGGATTCCTGGAAGTGCTCAGGGACAGGCTGGATAGAGCTCTGAGCAACCCGGCCTTGCGGAAGGTGTCCCTCACCTAGGGGGTGGAACAAGATCCTGCAGGTCCCTTCCAGCCTGAACCATTCTGTGATTGCAGCTGTAGGGTTGGAAAAAGCAGGCAGGAATATGCAGGGCAATGGTTTTCAGAGCAGGGTGGGATCCAGGAGTTGCCACAACCCACTGCAGGGGCACAAACCCTGCTGCTCCTACTGCAATGCCCCTCTGCTTCCTCATCTTGGGGCCTGACATGCAGGAAAAATCCCCCACTAAACCCATTTTCTTCATGTGGCTGCGTTGTTGTGTTTCTGGAAGGATAAAGAGCTGTTACCCCTTCATCAGTGCAAACCCAGGCAGGGCTGGGACATCCCCATGTTTGCAAACCAGCCCTGCCTCCCAGGAAAAGCTGGCAAGGAGCAGCAGACACCCTAAGCCGGAGCTGTGCCCATCACTAGGTTGGGAGAGTCCCAGGAGGAGGCAGATACCTGGACTGGGAACTCGCCAAAGGTTCCGAGTTCTGCTGCTCTTTCCCATAAAATACCACAGGAACAGCTCCAGAGGTGACCCGAGTGACACAAAATATGCTCTGGTGGAGGCGGAGGAACACCCCACACGTGTGCCCCGTGGGGCCAAGTCTCCCGTGATGGGAGGAGCCGTGCACAATCTGCCCCTTATCCCCACTTTTCCCTGGGAAAAGGAAAGCTGCCTCCCTTCTGTGTCTGCTCAGGGCAGGATCGGAGAAGTCCAGGCTTCATTATCCCAACGCTATTTCAAAAATGCCTTGAGAAATTTGACATGGGCTTCTCAGAGAGGGGACTTCCTCTCCAAAAAGGCAGATAAAAGTGAGCTGAGCTCCTCTGAGCAACTCTGAGGAATCAATACACTCACTCCTGCAATTTCTGCAGCCATTTCAGACCTGACTCCAAACCGTGCCTCCACAGCAGTGGCTCTGAGGTGAGGTTGGAGGAGTGATTAACTTTCCCATTGCCTTCTCATCTTTCGTGTCACCATATGTGCACGCACCGAAAATGCACAGCGCTGCATACCCACGCAACACTGAAAATAAAGAGAATTATTCAGGCATTTTTTCCATTTATTAGTGGAAACGCTGAAGTCTCCTGCTAATATCTTCTTTTTCAAACGTTTTTCGCAGGATTTTTTTTCCTTTTTGCTTTTAATCTTCATGTAATTCAGAACAAAGATGAAGAAGTGTCCAGTGATTGTGATTCCTGGTGGTAATCCAAACTAGATGGCACCATGCAACCTTGATGCCTTAGCTTTTAACTTTTATATTTTTTCAAGTTCTGTACTATTTAGTGTGTAGCTCTGAGGTTTCTTGTAGCCTGTTAATTTCTGCTCTCTCATGCTGGGCAGACATAAAGCCTCTCCGGCCCTGCTTCCCAAGGACACTCAGACCGTCCTAGGCCCAAAATGTGTAAACCAAAGACTCTAAAGGGGGGGCAAGCTTGGGGAAATTACATCATTAAACTGAAGCTTTAATTGGAGAATTAACCCTGATATGCAAATGAACCAAACCTATAAAAGTGTGAAGAACTCGTGACCTGCCGTCCATCTTGGAGTCCATCTTGGCAGTGGCCTCTGGCTCCCCAGGGTGTGCCTTTGAAGGCCTTTCAAATAAATACCTACCTTTATTTCTTTATTCTGTCTAGTCTCTGTTTCTAGGAGGATGCATAAAGCATCAACCTGAAGCACAAGGTTGTCTCCTGGTGCATAAGAGTGAAATTTCAGTGGCACGAGTGGATGTTTGTTACCTGTATTTGAGCTCAGAAGTTGGTCACATATGTTTTTTTCAAAGCAGTGCAACTAAGCCTGTTTTTATGAAGCTTCTGTACATGAGACAGTTGCCATTTTTTGAGGCAAAAAAAAATCAATACAGCATGGAACAAATGAAGACTTGCACGTTCCCTTGTTATTGAGGTTTTATGCCTCTCCTCTTTTCCACTTCTTTTGAAATTGCTCCCACTTGCATCATAATGTTCTTCACGACACAAAAAAATTATATTCTCTTTCTCCCCAAAGTTCTGTTTAGTAGTAAACACCTCCAAGATTTCCTCAGGTTTGAAGAAAACAATGTCTAACTGAGACGTCTTGGTTAAAATATGTCATGATCAAAGATTAAGTCCTCACCGTGAAAAAAGCAGTTCTTTGTAAGATGCTTAGGAGGATAAAACTTTTTGTGTGACAGATGTCACAATAAAACAAAGTAAAACTGTAAGATCCAAAAACTTATAACAGCATTTTATTCTTCTAGTCACTGATGATAAACGGGGGAGGAAAAGGAAATAACTTACACACATTTATCTTGACACATCAGTTTTGGTGCATACAACATTTTAAGCACTCAAAATTTAAAAAAAAATAAATAATCTTATCACGCCTGTATCAAATGGATTTGCCAATGCTTAGTTGAGTTATATTACAAATTACTGGTTCAGATTAATACGTCTCTGGAGATTTACTTGTGTACCTGCAAGCCTCAAGGAGGGAAATATTTTCCTCTGCCATCATTCAGCCGTGGCACAGCAGTGCTGATCCTGCCACGCTGCACTGTCCCCAGACTCTGGTGCCTAACACCCCCTGACGGCGTTTTCCTTATCAACACAGGGGCTGCACCAAGGTCGGATTGTGGCCACCACCCCCCTGCAGGATTCTGTGATCCTTGTCCCTTCCCACCATCCCAGCTCCCGTTTCCCACTCTCCCCGTCTGCCTCCAGCAGGGCTGGCTGTGCAAAGCTGGAATCCTGGAGCCAGACACCTCCTGCATTTTAAGAAGTTGCCTAAATGATATTGGACTGAGCGCATTTAAAGAGGGAAACCCAAGGTGTGTCCAGCAGGTGGCCAGGGTGGCCTGAAAGGGCCATCAGGCAAGCCCTGACAGCTTCAGGTGCTCAGCTCCACTGGCAGGACACGCACGTGACAGCCTCGCACGAAATTCGGCTACACAAATATCAGCCAGGTCCACACAGCTGTGCCAACGAGGAAAAAATGCAATATTAATTTCCTAAATTATATATTTCAAACCTTCTTTTAGATATCTTCTTTCTAGATTGGGGGGAGTCGGGGGGGAATCAAGTGATAGCAACACAAGCGTAGAATTCCAGTGCAGTACACTGACAAGGCTCGTGCCTTCCTTTTTAAAGGCTAACTTGGTATTTCCCTTTCAGCCTTGCAGAACAAATTGTTATAGTATTCTTATATTCCAATATTCTTAAAGTATTATAGTGTTCTCACCTCCCAGTTGCTGTAATGGAACTCTGGCCTTCCCCCTGTTTTGCAGAAAGATGCAAGATGCTTTTTCTTCAAACCAGACACACCCTGAGCTTTCTCCTACATAAAATATCATGAGTTTCCCACTCTGAGAATATTCAATAGCTTTCCCACCACATAACCCCTGAAAACAAAATGTTCTTACTCTGAATACCAAAACCAAATTTAAAATATTAAGGGATTTTTGCCTTTATAGCAACAGTGCACACGGAAATGCCAAAGGCAGAAGAAAGACATTATTTTATTTACTCCCACAGACCACCGGCTCCATGATGGAAGGAATAAAACCCTCCTAAGCAGCCCTGCCATCTCCCCCCCACCCCTAACCCCTGCCCCAGGCACTCCTGGAGTGAACTCTTGCATGAAGGCTCTCTGCAGACAGCCACGGCCTCTTTAATGTTTGACTTGTTACACCAAAAACAACCCGGCACAGGTCTGCAAAGCTGCTGTGTTCAGCCCACAGCAAACCAGGTACAGGCAAAGAAGAATCTTTCCCTGGGAAAATGTCACTATAAAGCACCGAGAACGGCGAGGAACGACACGATCCAAGCTCAGGAAGAAAGCAGTTCGTTGTGTATTAATTAATTAATTCATCTTTTTATAACAGGGTTCGCAAAGAGTGCGTTGAATGGCATAAGACTGTTGGGTGCTTGGCCATCCACCCCTTGAGGGGATTGGTCAAGCTCTAAGACACTTATTCCAAAATATCAGAAGGCCAGAACCACAACAATCCTGCATAACAAACCCAGGTGCAAGATAAGGAGTGGGTTTACAAAAACCCACAGCAGTGTTTTCACAGCCTCTGTGAGAGCTGCAAAGTTCTCACAGAACGCTGCAGAAAGCTGAGAGATTTCTCTACCAAAGCTTTTCAGCATCTACAGGAAAACCCAAGGAAAAGATGCTCATTCCCAAAGGGCCACTGCACTTTTTGGCTCTCTACCTACGGCATGTGCAGAAAGTGCATAACCAAACTCTTCGCCTCAGGAATTTTCCCTTCGGAGTCAGATGAAACAATTAAAGCCATTTATTGCATGAAGGCACCCAGGACCACAGCAAGGGGCAGCCTGAAACCCTAGGGTGTTTCCCCAGGATCATGTGGTTTATCATATTTTCACTGTGGAATTGGAGAAATTCCCAGTCATGGCACGTGTGTAATTTTATTTGCGCTTTCGTATTTCACGTTCTAAACACAAAGTGACTTTTCCACCCACTGAACTTTCTTCTCCCTGGTCAGTGTTTGAGCAGGATTGCAGCAGGATTTCTTAGAGAAGCAGGACAAGGCAGGCTGGTTATGGTCAGAGGAGCTTGCCCCACCAGGAACCCCATAACGGGGATTTCAGGCTGCCCCACTGGCGTTTGTCAGTGTGCAAGGTCCCTGAGCCATCCCACAGCGGCACAAACAGCTCGAGCTGCAGGTCTTTAACACCACCACAGGACAAGGCTGAAGGCAACAGGAGATGCTCACGGATTAATGCATTAATTACTCAGGAATCCCGTGGAAAACAATGCAGAACCAAAGCTCACACCTCACCCAATTTGTACTTTGTGCAACCAAAAATAACATCCTTCGAGGGACAGCTCTACCTAAAGTTCTAGCAAGCTAAAATAGGTGTCCAGCCAGTTTTAAAGTCTGGATGTGTGCTTTGAAAACCCCACATAGAAGAAGAAGCAGCAGAGAGGTGCTGTTCATTCCAATCCTATTGACTGCAGCCTCTTTTCCTCTCTCCATGATAAATTGATGTGTTTGTCTCTCATCCCCAGCCCTGCTCACATGAACGGTGAACTTGTCAGGAACAAGGAATGCATCATTGAAGAGCTGTTGGTTTCCTGTGAGACACCTAAAATCCTGTCAATCCACAGACGGGCAAACAGAGCCAAGCACTCCTCAGATCTGGGGAGAAAACCACCCTCCGCGTTGAGCTTCGGAGCAAACACGGAGTAAATAGTAAAAATAGCTCTAAATACAGAAAAAGCTGATGATCTTCTACTGAAACAGTTGAAATAGAGCCTGTATTTCTCTACAGTTTAGGACAGAAAGAAAGATTTGCCTGCTTACCTGGAGGACAATTTTTTAAGGAGTCAGAATTCAATAAAAGTAATCATTCTGTTTCTGCTAAATTTCTTGAAATCATGAATACACGAAGCTGCCTGCCTTTAAAAACCCCTCAGATTAAACCCTCAGTGCAGAAGTCACCTTTGGAACACAAAACAAATGTTTTCCATTTTTCAGCAGCTGAACAGAATTTTTTTTCCCCACCTCTCACCCAGATTTTCCCATTCTTTGAGTTCCTTGAAATGCAACTTTGGTCAGCTTCCCCTTTTCAGTGATTTACACACGTTTCATTTCCTGACGTGCCTTATTCCTGCTGCTCACCTGAGGGAGGCAAGGCAGATACACAATAGCTCCTCTCTGTTCAGATATTGCTGGTGATTAACTGGAGGATTAGATTTCTGCCTCCGTAACGATTTCATTTTAAAAATCTATTTGTATGTTCAGACACCAATGCTTGGGGAATGGTTTTCCTTGCTGGGGAACAGATGTGAGGAGAGAGCATTGACAGCCCAATTACTTCATTAATATTAAAGGACTGGTGCAGAGCAGCTCCATTCCTCAGGTGCAGCTAAACTGCATTTCTCACTGAAGTCTGTAGATCAGAAAAATTGAAAATAAACAACACTGGGGTCTTTTAGCTTCAGCCCAATGGAGAAAGCAACCTCAGAGCCCCCAGCTTTCCCCACATGGCTGCAAAGCAGGGGCTCAGTGCACTGTCAGAAGCCTCTCCTCTGAGTTAGTCTCCTAAATTTGCCCAGGACAGTCTCAAGAATTATTCCAACACTGGGAATATTTCAAGCAGTAAAGCAGAACACCTCTGGGCCCACTGCATTTGGGAAGTGTGTGGGATGGCCCTCCCCAGTGCCACCAGCACAGCAGGGACTTTGTCCAGCAGGGCCTCTCTTCAGTAAAGAATTTCAATTTAACAAGAGGAAAACTTCTTCATAAAATTCAAGTCATAAAACACTTATTTATCCAGCAGCATGGTTTCCACGTCTTACCTTTAACGCCCCCAGTTTTCCAGGGAAGGAAAAAGATTCCATTCCATCCCTCAAATCCAGCTGTTCCCCCTCCTCTTCCATGCAATGAAAAGCACACTTGGAGCCCCTAGAAAATTTCAAGGGAAAACACAGTTCAGAGAAATTATAGTTTCTAACCCTTTCTGACATCCCCTGTAAGAAAAGGTAAGAGGTCTCCCTCAAGTCTGGGACAACCTAAAATAAATCAGGTTTTCCTTGAAATCCAAACTTGTTGAATTTACACTCACAGGCAGGGCCACAGTTCTGAGTCCAAATGCAATTGTCAACATTCAAAACAGCTTCACCATTACCCTGAAAGTAACAATTACAAGAGTAACAGCTTAAATAGTTTATTCTAATATTGTTTTCACAATGGAACACAAATAATAAGCTAATTTTTGAACCAGTGCACTCCTCCCTTGCTGAGGGGACTGTGGAGCCGTTATGCCAGAGATAATCTTGCCTGCTCAGTTACTGAAGCTAGATTGAGGCAATATAAAACAACCAACTGACAGAAAAACCACACTTTTGTGCACAGAACACATGCAAACTTATTTATTACATAAATAAATAAAAATCAGAATGTAATCTTGGTGAATTATATCTTCAGAATTTACTCAACGTGAAATGAAAAAGATGAATCAACATTTAATTAGCTTTGGATGCCTTTTCACAAAAGAGCTGATAAACATTTTCTCCTCCTTCCCTCCCTCCCACGAAAGCTCAAAGTGATTAAAACGTTTTTGGTCACTTGGTGGTTTGATCAAAATCTCCCAAAAGGTTTTCCAGCGTCTCCTTTATTTCCTGTACTTTACATCCAGAACAACAACAGAAAATAAATTATTGCCAGCTGAAAGAACAGAAGTTAAAAGCCTTGCTGTAAGTCCCAAGAAAGTTTTGAGAGCAATTCTTTCCTTAAGCATCTCAGTCCTCCACCATCTTTGGTTTGTCAAATCTGTCCTATTTGTCAAAGTATTGATTTTTTCTAATAATAAATAATAGCAATTAATGCATTAGCTAACGACCAAACTAAAAGTGAGGAAATAAGAATCTGGCAGAGTTTTTATTATGTTTAAGTCCTGATACAGCGCTTAAAATAGGACTCACTTGGGCCCAATCCCAAACCATCCCAAGGCTCTGACCAAAGGGAAGCACAGCTGGCTCCAGGCAGGGTGGTTTCACTGCAGGGACAGGCCAGGGCTGCAGGCACGAGGTGGAGGCCCATGGAGAGCCAAAAGCTGCTACCAAAAGGGCTGAAGTTCCCAGAAATTCCAACTCCCTGCCATCCAGTGCCAGATCCCAAACGTAACACGGAACAATTGCATTGCTTGTCCCCACAGCACACAGAAAACAGAGGATTCTTTTACCTGCTTCTGTCCTGACGTGCTTCTGAATTTACATCCACAAACTAAAGCATTCCTTAGACATTTTTTGCGCTCTCTTACGTTCATTTCCATTTACATCCATTTTCCATTTTGGTGACTTCACCACTAAAATTTTGCATTTACAGCCATTACATATATTAACACTTCTCTTCTGCTGCCCCAGCCTAAAGAACACCAGATTCTCTCTTTTGGACATGAAGGTCAGTTCTAATGTTGTCTTTCCCACAAGCTACAAAAATCAAACAAGGCCAAATATAGCATCATTTTCCAGAGATGTATCGCAGCCAAATAACCCTCAGAGAGAGGAGAAAATGCTCTGTCAGGTGATTTGGGATTCGAAAGGGAGTGTTGACATAGTTCTTATGATAGTGTTATCTCCAGGATTTTGAAATAGAACTTGACAGAGACAGTAAAAGTTTGTGTTGAGGTAACAAAATAGAAAGGCACCAGATCTCATCACCTATTTCACAACCTCGAATTTCCTAGCTGCTGGTTCTCTTTTCATTTACCATCTTTAATTGAGAAATAACCTAGAAAAAGTCTTCAAAATAAATTCTCTGGCAAGAAAGAAAAACTTAACCCACCCACCCTACTGGGTGGCAAAGGCTGTGTTATGGAAATCTATTCTGATCTCACATATTCATAAAATCAGATTTTGAACTGTGAGTGGTAGGAGGTCCCGCATTAGGGGAAAAACACCTTCTAATTTCGAACACACTAATTTAGTTATACTTTAAGATTTAAACCAAATTTTGCTAATGACTGAAATCCTTGAGCACCTTTTAAATATTCTGATTTAGTTGTGAGGCCACAGTCTAGGAATATTAAAAAAAGTTGCATCAGATTTGAGATTTAGTCTCACTCAAAGTGAAAAATAATGCGCAAACGCACGCCCGTGATGGGGGACAAAAAAAAAAAAACATGCATGCAAGAAATCTGGAAGGCACAAAGAGTTCTTTCTGCTAACGTTATAGAGCCTGCAAAGTTTCAAATAACTTCAGCCTCGCATTTTTGATAGAAATTATTCTGACTGAAAGCAGCCCAAAAAAAGTTGCACACAAAGTAATCAGCAAACAAATGTCCAGAGAGATTAGGGCGTGTAAGATAAGTGATTTGTTAGTTTTAAATTCTAATAATAAAGTACAAACAAACAAAAAAGAAGCAGATGACTAAAGGAAGGCTAAAATGAAGGAGAGCACGTTGGACTTCCAGTGAAGTTGGGGATATCCCATCCCTGGCAGTGTCCAAGGCCAGGTTGGAAAGGGGTTGGAGCAGCCTGGGACAGTGGAAGGTGTCCCTGCCCATGGCAGGGGTGGCACTGGGTGCTGGTTTGGCCAAAATTTAGTAATATATTCTCTGAGAGAAAAACAGGTTACAACCACCCTTCCCCCCACCAGGTTCGGGAAAAAAAACTTTCCTTGAAGGAAAGTGAAAGAGATAAGATCTATTTATTTAACAAACACACAGGAAAAGGATAATAATGCTGAATAATGAAATCTCTCGCTGTGGAGAGAAACCTGGGAAGATTTCAGAGTCCTTCTGTAGGTGCGGTCTCTCTCCTCCTCGGAGCTGGGTCGGCGAGGGCCCACCCCTGGGCCTCGGGGAAAATTCTCCCGAGGTGTTCTGGTGTTGTTGAAACAGTCCAGAAGAGAAAAAAGGGAAAAAACCAAAGTCCCAGGAAAACAAAGTTCAACTCTCCGTCTCTCTCCATAGAAAAGGAGCTGAAAAAAGCTGGCTGGAAAGCACCAAGGGTGTTTTGCCCCCCTGCTCTCGCTGCCACAGAAGCAGAGGCGTGTGTGTCGGTGTCCTTGAAACAACTGCTTTGAAAAGTTCGTTCAGTTTTTTTCTCTCTCCCTTCTCAGGCTCAGTTTAAAGGCACAGAAAAGGCACAAAACTGATTTGTGGGCACAGAGCAATGATAGGGGATACACATTGTAAAGTCACCCCAAGACACACTGGATGAGTTTTAGGGTCCCTTCCACCCACCCCACTCGGGGACTCTGTGACTCCCCCAGACCTCACAGGTAAGTGCAGCAGATTTTCCAGTGTGGAGGGAAGGGCTCTTGGGCTGCTGGGGCTGCAGCATCCTGGTCAACACTTCAGGGAGGAAGGTGAGGGATGCAGGAGCTCTCAAAGGACCTGCAGTCAGGCTTTGGAACCGCTGCATCTGAGCTGTGACTCAACCCCCTCACTCCCACAGCCAGGACAGGGGAAAAAAACAACCCAAGAAAAACCAGCAGCTTCTTACCCTCGATTTGACTGGCAAACTTGTCATCTCAGTGTTTAAGGCAGACAGGTCTCCAAATGCAACCAAATGGTACAATACCTTCTAAAAATTGCCAAGTACAGGGGAGTGTCCCTCAGACTAAATAACGTCAGTAACGACAAACACACGAAGCAAAACTTTGCAGAGCAGTGCAGGGAGTGGATTTGAGAGCTGTGCTCAGCTCCCCAGATAACTGTGGTGCCAGGCACGGTGTGGCTGGCACCCTTGTGAATGTAGGCCTTGAAATTGCTTGCCTTGAAGAGGATTTTTATTCTCTCTCTACCAGGAAAGGCTATTCCTTCTGGTTCCCTTCCTCCCCTTGCTGTGGCTGTCCCTGCTAGGGGCCTGCGGGACCCCACAGCTGCAAATATCCTGGCTTTGCCAGAGGTTCAGGACATGACAAATCGCTCTAATTATAAAAACAGATTAGCTACCTGTCTAACCAGATTTGTTTGCAAGAAAGACTTAGAAAAGGAGAGGGTTAGAAGGGATCTTAAAGCTCACCCAGTGCCACCCCTGCCATGGGCAGGGACACCTCCCACTGTCCCAGGCTGCTCCAAGCCCCCATGTCCAGCCTGGCCTTGGACGCTGCCAGGGATAATCACACATTTTAACACACACTGGCAAGATGTTTCACATTTTCCAGCAAGAAATCATTATTCAGAGGTGGCAAAAGCACCCAAACAACTTGAAGTTCTTCAAAGGTGAAGAACAAGAAAAGCTGACAGGTTTGGGGGTTCATTTATCTTTATCGTCATTTAGCAAATGAATCCTGCAAAGACATTCTTCCAGGAGTCCTGAAGCAGAGCTCTTCTGATTTCTTTGATTGTTTTCCCTGATTCTCTGTAGTCTATTAATACAACCCAGAAGTTTCAGCAGGAAATAATTCTTAACAGCCTTTACCTGATGAGAGTGAAAATTGAACAGAACTGGAACTTCCCAGTTTCTGCCATGTCTCCAAAATGCCTGGCTGCTGATATCGCAAGGCACTCTGAGTTGTGTAGAGCGTTTTCAAGGCCGTTTAAGACCTAAACACAAAGGGGATCTTTGGTACTAAGAGGGAGAAAAAAAAAAAAAAGTAAAAAATAAAAGAGAAAGAAACAGTACATCAAAACCCAAACCCACCTTTAGTCCAGGCATTTTCTGTGCACAGAAACCCCGAGAAGCCCTGGAAAGATCACACACAGCCCAACACAGAAAAAAATATGACTCATCAAAAGCACATGGTCTTCTTTTTCCTTTGCAGAAGTCTATGTTCTTGCCCAGGACAAAAGTTTTTGAAAGCTGACAAATCACATTTGATAAGAATCCAGATGCTCAGTGCGTGCCACTGCTTAAGCAACAGCACAAGAAAGAATGGTAATCTAAAAAAAGGCACTGGATTAACAAAAGTTGATAGAGAAATGTTACACTGCAGAAGATGAAAATACAGAAAATGAAATGTATGAATTATTTACGTAAATGAACACTTGCTAAAAAACCACAAAGTGTCAATTAATTCTAAAACTGTTTCTATTCCTGTGGAAATTTCATTTTTAGGAGACAAGATTTCAAAGATTTGTAAGGCAAAGAGTTACTTGCTGCACACAATACAAGACTGAGTGAGCAACCCAAAAATTGCATGACTACACAAAATACAGATTTTGAATTTGGCAGAGGAAACTCCCTCTACTTGTTTTATATTCCTCAGTCTCTGACTTCTTTGTGGTCTTTTTTCCTCTGCGTGTCTATGTACGAGAGCACATATATATAAAATGTAAAAATTTATATATAGACTTGGATGTATATATTTATATATATAAATTCATTGATTCATAACGACTAAACACTTTACAGCTCGTGCACAATGGGCACAAACTTCTCTAAACAACACTGACCTACGTCTTACAAGTCCCCCAACACACCTTCAGTAAAAGTGGAGCCACTCGTGACAAGGCCAAACAGAAAATCTGCCCAAGTCTGCCTGGTGCTACTATTTTAGGAAGAATGAAGCAAAAATCCTGTTGAGCTACCACAGAGCAGAACTCAGCAACTTCGAATGAGCTCCACTGTGTCTGCCAGGCTACGCCAAAATTTGATATGTGACAGGATGTGAGGGCTGTAATCACAAATGAAGGACAGCACGGTGTTTGACGAGGCTGCTGTAGGAACTGTCCCACCTGACCTGTGCTGTGTATTTATAACTTGGGCAACAGGCTCTTTGCTATGAACACGTGCTTGGGAACATGCCCAAATCACCCAGCTGAGGTATTCTGCTGGTGTAAATCTGTGTAGCTGCATGACTCTCTGGTTGAACACATCACTACAATCCATTTGTGCTTCCCAAGCAAATTAGCCCAAAATGTCCAGGCTTCAAAGGACGTGGGGGGCTCGTTCCTTCCCAGGGAGAGGGAACAACACCTGCATTGCCTGGCTGGACAAGTGGGTGGAACCCCTCTCCACGAGAGGGGCTCTTTGCTTTGTGGTGATCAAGGGGTTAAAGGTTACAGAACTGGGGTACAGATCCCAAGCAGTGATTTGGGACACGTTTTAAATCAGTGAGAAAGTTGTTCACACTTTTAGCACCACGGTGTAAATCAGGGCTGGTTTTCAAAAGCTCTTTTCTAGGCTAGAACAGCCCCTGGGACAGGTTGGGTCCTTGAAGCAGGACTGAACAATTTAATCCAGCACAACCAGGCTCCCAGTCTGGTGGCAGACTTCCATGCTATAGTGTAACAGAAATAAACAGGAGCTTCAGCAGAAATCCTGCCAAATTTCCTTTAGCCTACAGTAATTCTAAATCCTAAAAAGTGATAAAATTTGTGCAAAAAATGGGTGGCACTTTAGATATTAATGTTTCTCTTAACAATGACTTTGATAATGTACACTATTAATTCAAGTTTTTAATCTCCATTTGGAGATCACCTGATAATTTCTTCTCTTCCTTTTAAAAAAGTCCCTTTATAATTGCAACGTGGAAGTTACAATGAAGGAAAACGCTGGCAAACAACAATCCAAGAACAAATTTTCAGCAAGTGTTTTAATTTTGCTAACAGGTTTTCAGGTGGTGTGGAGAGACACATCCTCAGTCAGACACCATCCCACGAGGCTCCCAGGTCTACAGTGCCAGCTTCGATTTTTTGAGTTTTCCAAATCATTAATGCAAGGTGCAACTCCACAGTGGAGCCCAGGTGAGGGCTGAAGGACAAAGCGGGTTTGGCAAGGGTTACCTGTGCTCTGCAGCCTCCCGTGGGGCCTGTGACAGCAAGAAGTGCTGCTAGTGAAGGATCGCAGACTGACAAGAGAGCGGGAAAAAGGCAGCGCTCTCAGCTTTGCTCACCATCCTTCCACTCCTGAGCCTTGAATGGGAACCACCACTGAGTCCAGGGTCACTTGAAACATGTGAAAAGCAGCACTGGATCAGCAGCCTCCTGTTGTGCTGCAGGAGAGCCTGGATGCAGCTCTGGAAAGGTGCCTGCCACATTTCTGTGCCTCCCCAGCAAACAGGCAGTGTGTGGTGGCACTTTATACCCCACCTGTGGGGATCCTGACTTGCTGGCTGCAAAGGAGTTTCGCTTCTGGCAGAGGCAGAGGCATCTCCACACCCACAAAGCGCGAGGGACTTCTCCCAGGATGGAAGAAGTCACAGAACAATTATCCCACTCTCCGATTACATTAATAACCTACAAGCCGGCTTTGCTCCGAGGACCATAACTCTCCTTTACTGCCCGCAGTCAGAAAGCTCTTTGGATCTGCAGGGAGGGAGTACAAAGCAAGACAACCAGGTTTGTGTCTGCCTCAGCTGTGGAGCAGCTCCCACCCGGGCTGCTGGGTTTGAAACATCGCTGGGTACCCCCTCTCCTCACACCCCTGTGTGAGCTCTGGGAGGCTGCTTCATCCAAGCACTCACTGGATAGCAGATGGCAAAAGCACTTTTCCTGCAGTACCTCCTCCTCGTGTCCTCCCTCCTGAGCTGTGTCTGAGCTAGGAAATGTGAGACAAAGGACGAGTCCTGCTGCTGATTAAATAACTGGAATTTAGCTAGTAGGAAGTTTGCACATCTGGTTCTTTGTCTCCATTTCTGCTGCTTGTACTATCGCAGAGATTATGCACTGTGTGAGTCACATTGCAACTTCTAATATTAACAGCCCGATTTCCCACAGTTGCTGGGGTTTTTTTTCCTCTAGAAGCATGAATTACAAAAGATTTCTCCTTCTCCTTCACTTCTGAAAGCAATTAAAAACAAACTATTTAACAAATCACTAACTGCCAAGAAGTGTCCAAATTAGATCTTTTCATAGCCTTCTTACTTTCGATTTGGAACAGAACCAATTGGCTTTGAGATGTCTCCTCAAAAAGATACTTCTGCTATCATTGGAAACAGTAAAACAAAAGAACTTTTGATGTTTTACAGCATGGCTTCAACAAGCTCGAAGAATTCCTAAAGACGTACATTTACACCAGGTACTGTTTGGATTTAACTCCAATGTCACGTTTCTAGATTCTAGAAGACAGATGAAGGTTTGCTAATATCATTCTTTCCTCATTATTCAAATAAATGTTGATGCAGAACAGAGGCAGCAAAGAAAAGAGAATGGAAGGGAGAAAAATAATCACTCCCTGTTTCTTAACAGTCAGGATAAGCTGGATTTGTATGTTTTGGCTTTCAGTAGCAGAAGTAGAATTGCTATATAAATGTCAGTTTGGGCAGCAAGTTCCAACAACTGGCTCCCCTACCCCCACCACTTAATTCTGATTATTGCCAGACAGAGCTGACTCCTTCCAAGCAGCACTTGGAGAATGGTCCCATTGTACAGGGGCACAGGGGCTCCCTGCTCCGGTGGAAAC
Organism: Struthidea cinerea; assembly: GCA_013397865.1. Classification (NCBI taxonomy): domain Eukaryota; kingdom Metazoa; phylum Chordata; class Aves; order Passeriformes; family Corcoracidae; genus Struthidea; species Struthidea cinerea. The sequence continues at coordinate 659,431 of VZTI01005477.1, forward strand.
TCTGTTACCTCCCAGCAGCTGCTTACAGTTAACTGCAGCCCCACTTAAAGCCTTTAAAGTCTGCTCCTTGTTTAGTCTTGGAGGTATAGGAACAGCTTTTGGGATATTAACCTGTTGTGGGCTGTCAGCACAGCGCTGGGCCATGGAATTGAGAGCTGAACAGGCTTCACCTTCCCCACAGTGCTCCCAAACCTTGTGAATAAAACTTCTTGTGTTCTCTTTGCCTTACTCAGCACTTGGAGCTAACGGAAGGTTAAAATTTCCAGAGCTAAGTCAGCAGATGCCTATCCAAAACCATTTAGACAACCCTTAAAAAAACCCACACATAATGTAGAGATTTTGATACTAAAACATGAGAACTGGAGAAAGAAAAAAAAGTGAGTTCTTTTTTTCCCCCAATGAAGTAAAAGGCTGCCTTGTCAGGTTTTCATTCCTTTTGATTTTATGCTATTCCTTGCAGACAAATGCCAATAGTTTTCTTAGGATTCTTTCAGAAGAACAGAAAAATTTTGCCAGCAGTACTCCTCTCCTGTTGATTCTTACAAACCTGAACAGGCAATAACATCGCTGCTCAGCCCGCTCCCTGCCCCTCGGCTGAACTGCGAGAACACCCAGAAGGAGGCACGGAGGTTCTGCTGTAACTGAAACGTGCTGCTGCTGACGGGACACCACAGAGGGAAGTGGGGAAGGAGGAATGCTCACACACAGGCAAGGAAGCTGCAGATGAGCTGGCAGCACGGACACTCCGATGCCACCTAATCGCCACTAACAAGTTGTCTTTTCCAACAGCGCCGAGCACAGCTCAGACCCTGGCGGTTTAGGTGACCCTGGATCAGGGTGAGAAGCCCCAGCATTCCTTGCCTTACGTAAGTGCAATTGCTCTGTGAAATATTCAGCACCACTCCCCCCGGCAGCACATGGCAACGTTCAGGGAGACAACGACACTTGAGGACTCTGCTTCTCCAGCATAACCTCCACTGCCACATCCAGATGGGAAGGAACACCAGGTCTGAGTGTGATTCAGTTGTTCCTCTGCCATCTCCTTCCGTATTCATAAGGGAAGCTTCTCAAACGATGTATTTTTACCAAGGAGACTTTGCGTGGCCAATGCTTCTGGGTGCCGTTCTGGCCAGCTCGGTGTCCTGGCACCAAGCATTCCCTGCCTGCCCCGGGTGGGCTGGACGGGACCGAGCCGGCGCGGGAGGATGGGCGAATGCCCAGACGGGGTTCGCCTCGACCCCCGATGGCTATAACGCACTGAGGAGGAAAGGAAAAGGCGGAGGGGGTCTCCGTGGGGTCAAAGAGTTTATTGGCGTGGTAGGAACCACGGAGCAATCCCCCAGCCACCTGGTGTGAGGGTTGTTTGTACCCCCACAGCACGGGCGTGGAAAACACACAGTAGCCAGTAAAACTGAAACGGGGTATAACAAGGGCAGGGAGCAGGAATCACAGCAAATGGGACAAGGGGTAGGTGGGGAGAATGGAAGCCAATGGTGGGGCACGGATCACAGCTTTTGGGATGTTCCCTGTACTTTCAGGGGTTCTGCAACTTCGGGAGCCTCGAACCAGAGGACCTTACGGTCTCCTTGGTTCCGCTGACGATGGCTCACTGCAGCAGCACAATACCCCTAAAAGTTTAGGCACACTCCTGTTACTGTAATAATTTACAAACTATCCTGAGCAAGCAGTGGCAAACAAACAGCAAGTTGCATTTGCTAAGTTTGCAGACTTCTCCTGTGACAAATAAGGAAAGCTGGTTGAGTCTAGCAGGACTTTTTCAATTCTTAAATTGTAGTATTCCACCGATTTTGAACATTCTTCAGTACTCCCTCTCCCATCCTCTCCACTACAGCTGGCAGGCAAAGTGGCACAGATTTTTTTATTAGATTTGGCCAGGTTACAAGTTGATGTTCTCTTCTTTTGCTGCACTCTCTAGCAGAGCTCTACAACACAGTTAGCCAGGTTTACCAGCCACTGCTGCCCTTGGTTTTAGGTTCAAAAGGACCTGGAGCTATTTTGCCTTGCTTGTTCTTCTTGAGAATTATTTAATGGGTCAGAGAATTGCCCTGAACACCTACAAGCCCTCTCCTTATCGTTTGAAAGCTCTCTTTTGCAGCCTGGGATCTGCCAGGAACAAAATTCTGGGGCGCTGAGATATTTGGAAGCGGCTGAGCAGTGCTCAGGCTGCACACGCCCGTGTGCACCCTGGTGGGGAGAAGGCAGAGGTGTTGGATTGCCCACCCCAGACAGCAGAGCTGACGTGAGCTGCAGCGTCCCGGCCACCTGCTCAGCGAGGAGCTCAAATTTTGTGTCGCCAAAATAGTCCTAAGTGGGAGGCACATGCCTCAAAGTCTAACACAAACGTGTGCTGAGCTAGTCTTTCCCCTCTCTTCAGTCACATCTGAGCACGTTTTAAGCTCAACCCCCAAATTTTAAATTTACTTTGTTACTACCTACACAATTAAACGATGGGAGTTCTCTAGGGGTTAAAAAAAAAAAAACCCAGCACACCACCAAACAACAAGGACAGGTGCACATTTGGGTGCACCTCTAGGCAGAAAGAGAAATCTACATTTCTCCTGGGAGTTAAAATTATACCCCCAAAACTGCTCTCAGGTGTTCAGTGTGGGTTATCATTAAAGCAGGACCCTGCATCCTATAAAGGAATCGCCTTCAAATAGTGCAAAACTGAAGGAAGTGATGTCTGATCCAAGAATCAACACCAGCTACCGCCCAACTGGATCTGGGGAACATCACAAGACAAGACTACACCAGAAGATGGACTTCCAAGGCTGTGGGTAAAAGGTTTAATTAGAGAGAGATGAGTTTTTCTGAGTACAATGGGAAAGATTTGAAGAATTTGCCTCCAGCATGACAGAGAGCTGAAATACATCATAAACCCAGAGCACAAGCAAATCAATTGTTCCCAGAAATTTCCTTCCAAGAGATAATACTAAAGCTGCAAGGCAGAGGTTTTCTTTGGTTTTCCTTGGAACAGTCAGCCTGATGCCAGGCTGCCCAGATGGCAGCTCAACTACCAATTTATTTTCCACAGGGCTTCCTACCCCAAGAACACATACAATCAATCCATCCATCGAGGGCCTGGATGTCCTGTGAGATCAGTGCAAAGGTATCTGCTGACTTCCCTGAGGTTTACAGCTGGTCCTTCCATTCCTTTGCTGCTCGATAATGAATGTTGTTTACAAGGCAGGACATATTTTTAGTTTATAAATGCAGCTCTTCTCAATACTACATGATTTTGGGACATCTACACGGGGAAAAAAATCCCGATGCACTAAATCACTGCAACAGCCCCACAGAGGAACAAGATGGATGGCACAAAATGCTGCCCTCACCTTGATGTTGTAGTAATGAACATTTTGTTTCAAACACAACCTTTGCTCTTAGGAAACATTTGGCACTGGGATTAATGAAATTAGGCTCTTTTTTTTCAATATAAATGCAAAAAAATATAAATTTAAATATAAAAAATTATATATAAAGATGAAAACTTAAAAATATAAATTTACATATAAAAATGTATTTATAAATATAAATCTAGCAAGTGAGGATGCCGTATTTTATTTCACATGCACAAATTGGTCCAACCCAATTCTGTTTCTCCAACCTTTGTGGAAGAATTAATTAGAAAAAAGGCAGTGGATTCAGAGGAACCTGGTGACAGCCTCCCCAGGTTACAGACCATCCCCTAGAGACCCTCACAGGATGTTCCTGGCAGCCTTTCTACCTCTGCTGCTGCCCTGTGGCTGCACCCAGGAACCTTCACATCCTGGAACTGAGGGGCCCAGAGCTGTGCAGAGAGCTCAAGGTGAGGCCACAGCAGCGCTGGGAACAGCAGGGTGATCAAGACCTCATCATCTTCATCAAATAGAAAGTGTTCTTTAAGTTGCAATTCGGTATTATTACAGCATGTATTTTCATGGCCATTTCCATCGCTTTTCTCATTTCTTTCATTCTTCCCCCTGTGACAGAACTGCATATTCTATTGCAAACAGTGGGAAAGATCAATAGAGTTTGAAAAATCCTAAAAGCTTGGGTTTGTGTGTGACTTGCGTACAAGAATTTTAGCTAGGTTTATCTGAATTTTGGAAAAGATTATTGAACTCTTAAGACTACTCTTATCCTTATACAGTTACCTCTACTCATGGATAATATGAGAAACTTGTTAATTGAAATTTTTCACAATCCTCAGATAAAAATTGTCGCAACCAGGGAAGTATTTTGAATGGAAAAAAAGAGATTTTAGTTAGGACAGCTCTGGTGAAGCCCAGCAGCCACCTTGCTTAGGATAAAGGTGCCACGCAGGGTCAGAGCAGCCCGAACCTTGTTCCAGTGCCCACGTGTCCTCCCTGCCCCCAAAAAACACTAGAAATTTATCATCAGCTGAACCCAAACCCTCCTTGTTACCAAAGAGCCGTGGTGTCCCAAAGGCTTTGTTGCTGCCCACACCCAGAGTGTTTCCAACATCTGGATGACCCCAGCTGTGCCCCGGCCCCTGCCTGCCCTGCCCAAACCCAGCCTGACCCTGCCTGGGCTCCCTGTCCAATGACTCCCACAAACAATGAGCATTTTCTCCCTTCTCCCCCCAAACTCCAAACAAAATTCATTTAAATTGCTGTGTGAAATGTAATCGGGGTGGTGATAGGTCACTCACAGAAACATGATTTTTGCTTCCAGGATCTCTTTCCATTATGCTAATTCCAAAGCTAAGGTCCATGACCATTATTAGCCCACCCTTTTTATCCTGTAATGAGGTGCAGCAGGGCGTTAAAGAGACTGCCAGCTAATGCTGTGAGTGTGGGCCACTTACAAAACTGAAAAAGCCCTTTAAATAATGCCATAATGATCAAAATTCTGCTCAGGACTGTGGAATACACGCAGTCACTAGAGCAGCATCAAGACTTTCAGCAAAGCTTTAGTTTTTTCCATCTCTCTGACCCTGTGTGTTGGTTTGGGGTTTTCATTTTGAGAGCTTTTCATTTGTTTTTGTTTTGCTTTGGATGTTGTTTCTGTTTGTTTTTAATGAACCTTTATTTCTAAGAACCATAAAGAATTCTAAATTTATTTCTAAGCTTGCATTATTTAAAAAAACTGAGTTCAGCTGTACTCTGGGCCTTTAAATAAGTAACAATCAAATTACTACAAAAAGGCTTTGAGATAACATCCCCACAAAAATAAATTCTCCGGTTTTAAAGTCTCTCCAACTGAAAATTAGTCCATATTTTCTTAAAATAAAGCATTTGCTTAAGCTTCCATTCTATATCAGGCAGCGACATAAGAGAATTCTGCAAGTGAAAGGTTTGTCCCTTATCCAGGGCTTCTTCCAGGATTAGAGACCTAAATTAACAACTCCAATATCAGAGTGGCAGTTGCTCAGTTACACTTATATGGGAGTTACTCATCTAAAGGGAAATCCACACTGGGGAAGCAGCTTCAGTGCAGGAATGCCCACTAATGCCTCCAACTTCGTGGAATCCTCAAAACCATGGAGGAAAAAATGTGGAATCCGTGACAGGGAGGCAGAGGTGAGGAATCCACACAAAAAGGGTCTGTTTTCCTCCTTAGACACAGAATTGGGTAATCTTGAAAAATGTGGAAATAGCCTAATGAATTGTGGTCTGTTATCCTGGGATTTAACTATTCAGAAGTGGTAAAATATCAATTAATGTTTTCAGGGCTGACTATGTGTGCTGGCCCTTTGTTCCCCTCTGCTGGCCTAAGGCAATCCGAAGGCAAGAACAATTTCCCGAGTTAGGAAGAGAGATGGAACACATTAATAATAAGGTCAGGATTAGAAAGATTGGAATAGAAAGAAAATATTGCTTAGAGAGCTTGCAAAAACCACCCTGCACCAAATATCACCATTATCTGCTGAGCACAGCAATGCTCTGTGCAGTTTGGGTTGTTGAAGTCTGATTTGTTGCATTGTGAGAGTGAATTTTAAAGAAATACACAAAAATGTAGTTTTCTTAAAAGGCACCAAGAAAGGGAACGATGCAGATCAGTCTGTGGCACCTCCAGAATTTATCTTGGATACAGAAATATATTTAAATAGAGTGGCACCAGCTGTTTCCCAGTGTAAGACGAGGTGAGAAAATATAAAAAATGAGGAAAAAAGTCATCTTGCCTTCCAGTTTAAGTGAAAAGTCTCCTAAATTAAATGAAGGGAGGAAGGGATAAAGCCCTTGGGTAAGTTCAGGTTTCAGAATAAATATCTTTGAGGGTTTAGGGAGATGAACTTTTGGAAATTGTTCTTCAGGGCATCCCATGGCTGCGAGAACCAAGAGAGCTCATCCTGACCAAGAGCAGGACTCTGACTGCACCAGAAAAACAGGAGAAATCACATCATTGTCACCTCATCCTCCTTCAGGCAGAGTCAGTCCTGCCTGCTCCTCTCTCTCCAAGCTGAGGAAGCACTAATTAATGGGGAGAAAAAGCCCGAAGAGAGCATGTTCAGGAAAAGCGACATAGAGAACATCCAGGTTTGTCAGCACTGAGCTGGATTCTGAACTCTGACAAAACCATAAAAGCCAAATTCATGAACAACTCTCTGCAAATGTAACAAAGGGCCGCATCCCCCCGCTGTACAGCACTCATTCCCTGCTGGGAAAGAGCATTCCTTTGCCACAGCAGCCCCCAGGAGTGCGCGTTCAGGAGCGCTGCAGCCAAATCCACGTGTCTCCTGAAACCCGTGGTCTTGTGTTGTGGTGAGCCATGGCCATGGTCAGCGGGACCAAGCAGAGCAACAGGTCCAGTGGTTTGGTGCCTCCCCAGCACGGGGACAGTGAGCACACAAAGGCTGTGTGGAGCACGCTGACCATTGGCTGCTGCCCCCCTGTAGGTGCTAAAAAGCCAGAAGCAGAGAGATTCTTCAGCCTTTTCTCAATATTCTGTGAGCAGACTGTCTTTCCTATGTAAACTATTTTAAACAAGG
>VZTI01005477.1:666722-705058 GCA_013397865.1 Struthidea cinerea
TCCCCCATTTGCCCTAATCCCTTCTCCCCCCCTTTTGTAACACCCCATAACTGATATTTTATTGGTTACTGTATGTTCTCCACACCCATTATGTAGGGCTATAAAACCCCACGCCCACCTAATTTTACCGGCTCTCCTCGTGGCTTTTCTCTCCAACAAACCCTTCCCTGCCCCCCGAGGAAGTCCCTCCGCTTTTCCCTCCCTCCTTGGCCACCCTGCCATCGGTGGGCACGGCCAAGCCGCGCTGGTGTTTCGCTGCCCTCCAGCGCCGCGGTCGGCCTCCGTGCCCCCGCCTGGGGCAGGTAGAGCATTGCCCGGTGCCAGGACAGCCTGCTGGCCGGAGAGAGCACCGCGGCAGTCTTGTCTGGCACCTGCCCTCCCTTTGAGATAATTCTACCTTCCTCCTCTGCTTTTGACAGAGTAAATGGGCGCTTCAATCTCTTGACAAAAATCAAAGCGTGTTCAAGGATGGCTTGGCCTGGCCTCCGCAGCCTTTCAGGGACGCTTTCCTGTTACACCTGGAGAGACCAGCATTAAAAACACTCATTTCCGCTGCTGCAATATCATGATCTCTAATAAGGACTCATCCTGAAATTAATCTGCTGAACTTGCAATCAAGGTAAATCTATGCAAGAAAACCCCAGAGGACACGTAAACTATCCAGACTACTAAAAACTGATTTTGCTTGGGCTCCCTTCCTAATTGCTGAGGTGTTCATAGAATAAACCCTTCCTGGCTAATAACACTGAAAACCAATTATGAAGGCAACCACTACAGTTGTTTCTCCCTCATATTTTACAAATTTATGTTTTAGGTTTTTTTACCACCCCACAAATTTACAGAGTTGTCCTTATGAAGATAAAAGGGCAGGATGAGTAGCTGAGACCATTGGTTTTGGCTGAGAAAATAAAACCTAATAAATTCCAAACACATAATTAAAGAGAGATGTGAGGAGACAGGTGAGCAAGGAAAGCTTTAGGTTCAAAATACCGATTTGAGCTGAAAGAACAGGATTTCCATTCAAGTGTGTGACACTTTTCCTTGCACTACACTTCCTAAGGGACACATGGGGGTTTTACAGGGCTCTAAAAGTTTATTTATTATAAAATTTGCTGTTTACAGACACAGTCTGACAGCAATCCTTCAGTTTATTTATACAGTTAATAGCAATCTAACCTACCAATATATATTTTTAATCCTCCCTATCCATTCTTCCAGAAATAACAGTCTTCAGGTTTTGCTTACACCAAGCTTTTCTCCTGAAAACTCTGGAAGCTCTCAACTAATTAGCATTGATGTAAGGCTGTCTTGTTTCTGTAGATGATTTACAAGATGAGCTCTGATTGTTCTTCAGCACCTGATGTGTTCCTTTCTACTCAGCCACATTTAATGCATCTCAATAAAGACACGAAACTGTCTCCCCAGGAACGTGACTCAGCCAGTGGTGTCACGCACTGTAACACTGAACGTTTTGCTCCATTCTGCATTGGTTAATTGTAAATGGTTTTTTTCCTAATGGATGCATTTTGGAGGCTAATGAGCAGAAGAAATTCACTCCTCATAGAGGGTGAAGCAATCATCATCAGATGTTGAGCAGACATCTATGAAAGCAGTTAGCAACAACTGGACTATGAAAAGTTTATAGGTTATGCTTTTTCAAATGACTGGCCATTGCAGCTGCCTGTTTAAAAGATTCCCCACTTCAGATATATTCTAGGCAGCCTTCTGAGGACAGATAGCTTTTCTCAGTGTCACACAGACAGAGATCTGGCACACAACTTCCTGGCCAACACATGTAGCAAAAGATGTTTTGGCAGATGTGACCCTTTGAAATAAGGGAGAGCTTTAAAGAAACCATCCTAAAATCAGATCTGGTGATGGTGGCCAGATGTAAAATGGCATCCTGATGCTGAAGGATCACTTTTGTCAGAATTAGGCAAAAAAAAAAAAAAAGGTTCAAAATATTTAAAAAGTATACAGATAAGTGACAGAGAAAGAAATATCTGGAGGCAAACACTCTTCTACCATCATAAAGGAATTGTTCCTGGTTTTGAGTACTTGTACTCAAATGCTGGACCCAGCAGCACTGCTGGGAACCCTTGAACTGAAGCTTCCTGAGGGGAGGATTTGGTTACAAAACCTTGCTTTGAACAACTGCTCTAGCCAAGATTGTTGTTAGCAGGTCTAAAATCCAGAGGGAAATAAGGAATAACCAGGTCCCTGGACTAAAAGTGGCTGAAGAGAATTAAAAACTTTCGGACAGCAAAATGTACGGTTGTAAACCTGGTTTAACACATTCTAGAATCATGATTATGAAAGTTACAATTTGGTCCATATTGCCAGGGATAATGGTGCTTTATATCCCATGCCTGCACTCCCAAATCCTAAGCTAATCCTCATGCCATGCCTTGATCCTGCTTTATCAGCAAGAAGCATGCTTCAGAATTAAATGTATTTGCCAAATCTGAACCTGTCATCACCAGCAGATCATCTGTCTGTCACAAAAAAAACCCATAAATCTTACAGTGAATGTTTCTAGAGCATAAACTTCATACAAAAATGATCTAACAATAATAATAAAAAAAGACATTTAGGCTTGAGCATCTAGTACTAGGTCACTTTCAACTTACATTCAGTAATTGCTGTTTACAGGTACAGATCACAGTGGGGACAAAACCCATGTCTATTTACTCTTTGAAATGTGTTTTTAACGTGCTGTATTGATCAAGGCATCTCCCTTCCTGAAACAGGAAGGCTTAGACTATAACAAAAGCACGTATTTATATCCTGGTGATGCCCAGTCGCTGCACAGAGAGCAGCAGGGAACCACCTCTCAGATCTCCAGGAACTAGAATTGGTGGGTTTTATAAGCAAGACTGCATTAGCAGAAATCAGGGAACAAGAGAAACCTCAAATCCCAGAGCGGAGCCCGGCAAGATCAGAAAGCAGTGTATCCATATCCACGGACACAAAAACAATCTCTTATCAGGAGGTTTAGCAGAAGCAAATCCCTCCGTTGCTTCTGCAGACAGGGCACAGGGGAAGAGCTTTGCAGGAGGGACAGGGAGACAACGAGAGATCAGCTCCCAGCACCCCCGAAATGTCACCACTGGGTGTGGCCAGCAGGAAACTGGGCACAGCAAGCGCTGATAAAACACCACACGCGCCTCTCCCTCCACTCCAACTGGAAATAAACTATTGCAAAGTTACATCCACAGCCTCAAATACATATTTATGAAGGAAAGTAAAGAAAATAATACATCATCAGTTTTCAAGAGGTTTTATACCAGCTCCTTATCCCATTAACCTCTGGTAATTTATAACAAGCTGTCATGTCATTAACACAATAAGTCAATAATTGCTGTCACTTCATTGCCAACCCCATGCTCACAGTGTTCCCCAACTTCAGCAAGAGGGATGATTAACGAAGCTTTTGCACAGCCTCTGATACTTATATTTATCTTTCAGCAAATGCTAAATTCGGTTGATCACAGCACATGGTAAATTGACTTTCTTTTGCATCAGTTGCCAAGAGAACCAGGATGGCCATACCTGGAAAGTTATTTCATTTCATAGTGGAATGGAAAAGGAGAACAAGAATCAAGTGCTTGCCAAGGTCTTTTTAAACTCACATTTTCTTCATATAACTGTTTTCTGTCAAAACAAACCTTCATTCAAAAATGAAACTAGCTCTCTTCACTGGAGAAATAACCTTCACTATGTAAATCAATTCACTCTCTCAACCTCGCAAACAAATGCTTCCAGAACAACAAAAATAGTGGGAATCTTATTAGCAGCTTTCCTGCTCCTTGCACCCAAAACTCCCAAGAGCTGCAGCAAAAGCATCAGGAACAGAGCAGAGCCAACGCTGAGCACTTTAGAAAGCCGAAGTGGAATCAGTATTACAGCTCAAATCATTCAATGCTTACTTGAATTAACAGAAGAGTCAAGGCAGACAAAGCTTCTCGTCACCTCACTGTCCCAGCAGAAAGGGAGGTTCAGACAGTTTGCAAAATAAAAATTTAAAAGCTAAATAAATACTGAGATTTCCTTACTACTGCATTTCTAATTTTCCTTCAAGGGCTGGATTTTTAAGGCAATTGAGAGACAGATCTGTTTTCCATAAAGTTGTCCTTACTTTTTTGTGTTTTGGGGGGATACTTTATGTTGCAGTGAAGTTCCCCAGCTTCACTGCTCCAATGGAGCCATGCACTATGCTCAAACTCACATTCTCACCTTAAAATAGCAGCCCTGCCACGAACCAACTTGTAGATGCTGAAAAGCTCTGGTAGAGAAATTTTTCAGCTTTCTGCAGCGTTCTGTGAGAGCTCTGTGGTTCTCATGAAAGCTGTGATAAACACTGCTGTGGGTTCTTTGTAAACTGAGTTTTATCTGTGCACCTGGGATCTGTTTTTCAGAGATGTTATGGCACACAGTGAAATAATATTTTGAAGTAGGTGTTGTGAGCTTTGGCCAATGGGACAGGGGGTGGCTGGTCCAAGATCCAATGACCTCCTGTCATCTTTGGGAACCAAGTTATATAAACCCAATTATAATTAATTAAATAACCACTTTCTTCCTGAACTTGGATCGTGTCGTTACTCGCCGTTCTCGGTACGTCACAGCGACACCAAGTCACGTCAGTGCTTTAAGCAAAGCAGCCCTCCAGAACGAGCACTTCTAGATGAGTTTCCACGTTGGAGTAAATTCAGAATACGTCATTATGCTCTGCTGCAAGGAGCTCAGGTGCAGAATAAAGAGCCAAACCCATCAACGCTGTGAACTCCCCTGCCAGCGTGGGGAGCAAGGAAGGCACGAAATGTCTGAACACTCCCATGTCTACTGGCAGACCAGGCTGTTCTGCAACAGGAAATGTCAGAAAAAAATTGTAGTTGTAATAATATCTCATTAGTAAGTTCCTTCTTTACTGGGAAATTTAGCATTTCAAAACCCTTTGGATAAGCAGCAATCAGATTTAACACCCTGATGTTCAAACACCAAGGGGAAACAGACTCAGGTTTAAAACCTGAAGATGATTTTTACTGCGCAGGTGCTGGTGAAATGCAGACCTTTGAAGGAAAAGAGCATCACCTACGTGTACATTTTTCCCCCTTTTTTGATTGTTCTCTCTTTGGAGAATTCCTACAAAGTTTTTATTCAAACTCATATGAAACACTAACTTTAATAAAAGAAAAACCAAACCCTAAAATCACCCACCTCAGAAGCAGTGCTTCAAATTTCCTGCCTAGAGCCCAAATTTTATTTATCAGTTTAGAGACAACATTCACGTGCAGGCACATGCATTAGAGAAGATCCTTTCCCAAGGCATGGAATGCAGTACCTTAAGTATTTAAGGATTTCTTTGACAGACTTTAAAAATACGCCACATTTACATTCCATAAATGTTGTTAGACCATTCAAAACATCTGACATTTCTGCAGACACCCATTAATGAGATACTGCAGAGACTAAGATACAGGTTAAATCAGTGCCCTCAAAGAAAATTCTACACTAAATACGTAACAAACGAGGTCTTACACAGAACAGAAACAAAAAAAACAATGCTTCAGTGGAAAGCATTTTATTCATTTGCTTTCAAACCCATTTCCTAAACGTCACTATTTTTATCAGAAATGTTTTATAACTCAGTGTGAATAAAATCTGCATTTATTGTTTACTCAAAGGTACTTTTCAAACACTTTTGATCATCCTTGTAGGGCCTCAGATCAGCCCTACTGGGAGCGTGTCTGAGGGTGCTGAAGATGGACTGGAAGGATGAGAGAGTCACTGCAAGCCTTAAATCCAACACTGACACTTGGCTGAGCCCTGGACAGCAAATGAATGTATTTCCAGATCAAAAACCCTCCAGCCTTTCTCATCCGCTGAGCATTGCAGCAAATTCCTCCCTTCCACAGAGACGAGATCTGAGAGCGGAGCAGGAAGGGGAAAGGAAACAGGGAAGCACCAACTGGCCCAGCTGCACCCCGGTGGAGGATTCCAAATCACTCCCATTTCCAAACAGAAATCAGAGCTCAAGCTGAGGTTGGAGGCTCAGGCTTTGGAGAGTAGGGAGTGAGGAGCTATTTCTCACTACACAGGTGAGTGAGGCCAAAAACCCAACCACACCGCAAAACCCAGCACTGGGTGTGCTGTGTGTTACTGAGAGCACTCTGAGACCCCAAAACACCCACCGGGCAGGGCTCACTCCCTTCTTCCAACCCAAGCAGTTACCAGGAAACCAATTCCAGCTGGAATCCCAGCTCCTCTGCAAACCTGCGTTAGAACCTACAAGTGGAGCTGGGCCATCTGCTGCTCTAAGAAAGGCTCTCCAAGGTGGTGGGGCTGCACCCAGAATATCCAGGGACAATTTTTGTCACATTTTCTGGTCACCTCTGCACAAGGAAGACTCAATAACGTGTTCCTTGCTGCACAGAAAATCCACTTCATGCACACATCCCTGAGAGCCCTGGCCCAGGCTGGGGGAGAACATTTGTTTTAAGACGTGATTTAGAACCCCTCCTGTGTCTGACGTGTGTGCACCCGTGATCCTGTGGCTATCAGGGCCCCAGCACTTACACTCAGCCAAATAAAAGAAATTTTATGACCTGGCAGGTGCTGACTGCGAGTTTGTCAGAAGAAAATTAGCGTGTTTTCCCCACATACAAGGAAGATATTTTAAACACATCATATCTCAATTAGCCAGACAATTCTGACACCCACAACAGGTCTGACACCTAGACAAAAAGGGTCTGTTTTCACACTGAAGTGGAGAACTTCCCCTCACACCACCTGTGCACTGCAGAACACATGCAAAGGGCTTTGAAACAATTTTCAAAAATAAGAGACCAACAATTCATGTTTATTTTTTCACATAAAAATAACATCTCTAAACATCTTGTCACTGCCGCTGAGTAGAACACGTGAAAAAACATTCAGTAAGATGAAAAACCAGCATTGGAACCTGTACCCCCCGATTCTGACAGTTCTACACTTCAACCAGTCTGTTCCACAACGTCAGCCCCAAGTGGAAGATCCAGTGGGAAGCCAGATTAATGCCTCTCGTGGCACAGGGACTGGAGAGATTTCTGGTTTTTTAAAATAAAAGAAGTAATTTAAGGAAGGATGCTTACCTGTTATAAAGTCCAATTTCTCTCAGCTTGGAAACCTGGATGTTTTGTGGTTTTTAACCTCACTGAAACATATCTGTATTGACAAAGAAAGGGAAAATCTTAGAATTTACTCAGTGTATTTATCTCATAAATCAAAGGAAAACAAGAGCCCTTTTACCTCCTGGAATACCTGTGTCACCTTCCTCCACCCCTCACCTTCCAGTCCCTTCCTGAACCCCACAAGACAAAGCTCTCTGCAGCAAGTGAAAGTTACCCAAGCCACAGTATTTTGGAAGGAGGGACGTTGCTATCCCTGCTCCTGAGGCTCTGCCAGTGAATTTGTGTTGCCCCGAGTTTGCAGTTCTTCGACGTTTTTATTTTCTGTAACAGTTTCTCACGCACTTTCTGTAAACATAGCCATGTTTTGTTAACCGTCCTTTATTGTTTTGCATTCCATTCTCCTAGGCGGAGATGGTTGATGGATTTTTCCTCTGACCAGTGTGATTGAGGCGTGGTCATTTCTCCCTCCAATCCACGGTGGTTTCTAAGAACGTATATAATAAAGCTCGGGGTCTCTGACTCTCTCTCTTTTCTTGCTTCTCTCCTGACAAGGTGTCTGCGTGGTTCTTTTCGTGTCCAAGTGCGACGTATGTGCTCCTTCCCTCCTCTGCCTGGGAGTATCAGGCTCGAGCCACGCTGCCCAAAGTGACCTCGAGCTATGGGCAGAGGTTGCACAGGTTCTCAAGAACAAAGGATCATTTTATTAGAAGCTGAGAATTGTGTGCATTCAGCAACACCTTATGAAGCTCTTCTGCTCCTCCCAGTTTCGTTGCTATTTTCCATGCCTGCTTTTGGGACTAAGGTCATCAAGGGACTGCCTTCATTATCCGCCAGCACTCAGCACTGGGATGTCCACCCACACGCTTGCACTTTCAATGCAGTGCCACAGGATTTTTATTTTGCTTTCTTTCAGAGCAAAACAACCTTAGTGTTTGTACCCTGCAAATATCATATCCTGACAGAGAATATGCCTCTGCTGTAAGCTGCCAGCTTTTCTCCCCCAGACATCGACCACACTTCTGAAGCCATTTCAGAAGGTGCTCCGTGTTTGTGTGGATCATGTTTTTATATAATGACCACAGTAACTGCGTTTATGCAAGCAGGAGAAATTTGCCAGGTAGAGGTAAAATATGTCAGGAGTGTGGTACAGAGCAGGGTCTATTTCTGTCTTTTCCCACTAACAAAGCCCACATTTCCTGGGCAGAACGACAGCCCCTTCCTTTAACACAAGCCAGCTCTAGTTTTTCATAGGGAACTGTAAAAGTTGTTAACCTCCAGGTCACCTTCCACACACAGAATCCATAAACTGCTTTCTGAAATAATAAAATCCCACTTGAACAGGATGTGCACTCAACATATCAATGCTATGATATAAAACAACCGCTACTTAAAATACACTATTTCACCTCATTATTAATTACTTAATTGCAAATATTTAGTATTTCACTTCATGGCAGCAAACCCCAAAACCTAAGAGATCATTTGAAAGCAGCCTCAGCTTCCAGATATTTGGGGGGAAAATCTACTTAACTGAGTGAAAAAGATTTGCTTTTTCTTTTCTTTTTCTGTTTCCCTTTCAGATATCATAAGCAGGAAGCTTGCAAGGCACAGTATGTGAATTATCTTGAAAAGAGGCTGTCGTCTTAGGTTTATGGAAATGGAATAAATCTCCAGCTTAAACAGAACTAGAATAATGACTTCCTTTATATTCTTTCAGCATAGCTTTAAGAGCAAACACAAATCATCTGGGTGATATTTCAAAATCAAACTGAAATACGGGGTATGTGTTGCAGTCATCATATATAGAGAGGCTTGTGCTGTTCACTGAAAATGCGATTAGCCAGGTTCAACAAGTGAGCCAAGAGCCAGTTACATAAACACAACTTTCCCTGCAAGTTGTACTTGCTCAGCTGGGCTCCTTACACCACGTATCAGAATTGTCATTTCCCTGCCCACGGCTCAGCAAAGGCACAAGACTTTCAGGCCAGGCGCAGCAAACGGGGCTGCAGAACTCAGGAGCTGACAGCTACTAAAACAAGACCTCTTGTGGCTGTCAGGACTGCCTGGCTAATTCAGATAGAATTGGTTTAAAATAGCTTCCTTTTATTTGGGACAACATGCTGATTTTCTTGTGACAAACTCGCAGTCAACACCTGACACCCCCTCGGGCACTTGACACCCCAACACCAGAGCAGGACCCTTTTAGTTCCTTTAAGGACTGGGACTTCGAATCTTCAAAAGAGGCTGAGTACTGAGCACGTGGCTCAAGTAAGGATGAGTGTTGTGCTGCTTTTCCAGAAACAAAATTACTTTACTGCAGTTCAGTTGCACAAAAACTACAGAACAAACCTTGGATTACTGCTATTAGAACACATCTTGATCTCTAGGATATGCAAAAGCTGTAGGATGCAGAGATACACAGAATAAGATGCCTGACAGCCAGTGGTGCCTCCCTGTCCCTCAGGACGCTCTGGTCTCTGGGCATCCCGTCACCAAACAATCAGGACAAGCAGAAGACAACACAAATTCCTCCCCAGTTGTAGTCCCTTTTGTTGTAATACCAGCAAGACTTCTGGCCCTTGCAAAGTTGGACTTGTTGCTTCAAAATAAACATAAATAATATATCTGCTGCAAATATAAAAGAGATGACAAATAGCTGCTTAATGAACCACATTCAGCAGTTCATAGTTCCCCATTAAGAACCTAATAAAAACCACTTATCTCAAAGTGCTGTTGTACAGCCTGATCTCCTTCTGATAGAGACATAACCAAAACTCCTCTGGTAAACTCCAAAGCCACACCACCCTCAAGGTATGCCACAGTAGTGGGATTGTACGTACAGCACCAATTCTGAGAAATGCCATTTAAAACATATTTTCAAGAGAACACTTCCTGCCACTTTAAAGATTACACACAGGAGCATTCTCTGTGCTTTCCCAGGCACGGAGAGAATTTGCATTGCTTGAGGTGATTTCCACTTTGAAGAAGTTTTAAATCACTGAGGAGCTGTCCCTGGCAAAGATTTTTACATCTTTGGGTAACCGCTTTTGCCTTTGAGAGTTTTCTTGTTATTGTGTAATTCCCCTTTTGAAGATTTTCATATTGAGGAAGGAGCGCCTTTGAAGATTTCCACATTGTTGGGACAGGAGCAGGTCTTTGAAAAGAGCTCCCATCATGGAAGATCTACCCCCAAACAGTGTGTATCAACAGGATATTACCCTCTCAAAAACAGCTTTGTTGCTGTCTTCATTTAGTGAGATACAACGTTCTTAATGCGAACAATTCTCTCACTTTATAAAGCTCCTGGAAAACAGATTACAAAAAAATTTAGTTCTTTGTCTGCAGAAGTTCTAACAAGAATTACCAAAGAGGAAACAGGGAGCTGAAGAAGCGTTACCAATTTTTTCCTGCCAAACAATAATTGTGGCACTCATGCAACAGTGCTGGGGGGAGAGGAAATGTCCCACGTGGGCTGGAACAGCAGCTCTGCACTGGGATCCCTCAGGACGGCAGCACTAAAAGCCTCACACTTAAGCAATTTTGCCCTAAAACAACCAAATGTTGAGTTTTGGTTGTGCTTGGGTTGGTTTTTCTTAAGACATTTTTTTACTTAGTCAACCCAACCCATTCCAAACCACCAGATTTTAGCATGAATGCAGCAAGATAATTTGGCAAGCTCTACTTAACAACCAAATTACACCCAAAACCCAATCTGCAAGATGCTTTCCAGTTCCAATTAAGCCTGAGTGTCCATCAGCACTTCCAAGTAGAAGAACAGCCAGGAAAAAAACCTGGTTTTTTAGTACTTCATAATGTAGCTAACATTTTGCACACAGCAGTTAAATCTTCTGGCTTGCTTTACATGCCAACAAATAGAGCAGTCACTGGTGTAAGACACTTTTTTTAATATACTCTTGTGGAATTCTGAAGTATTCATTTAAGAAAATGCAAGAGAATTCCCAGGAAATTACAAAAATATTAATTCAATGTACATATCAATGCATTGCACCAGCCTCAAGTCAGCAAAGCCTGAAATAAGTCAAAGTTGCCAACAGGAAAACCTCTTGAAGAACGCTTGAGTATCCTGAGGTCAGAAATAGCACAGCTGATGCCAGAGCCACATTTTCAAAGCCTTCGAGAAACCAAATCTGGATGTTTTCATTAACAGAAATGAGGTGTTTGCAGCCATTGGCTCTGTTGGATATTGACAACCTGGAGTTTCTGTCCTTCCACACCTCCTGAAGTAGCAAAAAAAAATTTTTGCCGCTGTCCTTTTGAGAGGAGAGAAAGGACAAAAGCCACTAATGCAGAAGTGGAGAGGGGAGGCAGAGTTGGAGGAGGAACAGCTTCATCAAGAACGGGAGGGATTGAAAGAGTTTGATCTGTTGATTCGGGAGCAAATGAGGATTATGATCTCAACTGAAGCAAATATCCTGGGCAGGCTTTTTTCATAGTGATTTTCAATAAATCACCACGGTTGTAAGTTAATTGCTACAAAAAATAGCGTTATTTTTACCCATGCATGGCCATGAGCTCACTTTGTTACTGTAAGCATGAGCTTGGCTGTCAGCAATAATTTCCTGAAAGTCTCTGAAGGTTTCCTATTGCAGTACAAAAGAAGTCATTCTCAAGGAGCAAGGCAGGGCAAGAGAAGGGAGAGAAATGAGCATTAACAACCTCCATTCATTAGCAGGAAGCTGTTAAAGGTTGGCAGTGATTAATCAGATTAAGTAACTATTGATCAGCCACAATTAAAAAATATTTAGCGGCCTGTTCCAGAAGGCTGGAAGGAGATATTTCATCTGTTCTCATATAAATTCGTTTCCTTGGTTTAACGCAGCGTGTTTGACCTTTAAACCTAAAATCTGGATTTTTTAGTACTATCTCCCCAAGTTCATGTCAAATTATCTCAATATCATTATTTGAAGACCCCACCCATGACAAGCTTGAAATGAGCTCTTTGAAGAGATGCTCCTGTGTGAAGTTTCAGTCTTTTTTTGCCCCCAGAATCTTGAACATCCAGCTTCCACCCTTTCTCACCCAGATATTTCCTCATATTTCAGACTGACACAGATATAACGTTAGTTTCTAATGGCTGCCCACCAAAGCTAAGATCTCTGCATAATTTCTGGCAAACCAAAAATTGAGTCTGTAATAAAGACTCAAAGCTGCGTAAAGCACAACAAGAACTTCTTGGAATGATCCACAGAGCTCCAGTTTTTCTTACTGGATCTCATCATTCAGGAAGAAAGCACATTCCTGGGTTTCTAACAAAATGCTCCTCTCACAAGGAAAAAAAAACCAAACAATGAAAAACCACCCAAAAACCCAAAAAAAACCCAAACAAACAAAAAAAACCCAAAACCAACAAAAAAAAACCAACCCAACCAAAAAACAAAACAAAAAGATCTACCAAATAAAACCAAACAAAACCAACTAAAAAAAAGCCCAAAACAAGAAACAACCAAAAAAAACCAAGCAAACAAAAAAAAACATAACCCCCCCATACCTAAAAAAAAAAAAAAAAAAATTGAAAATACCCATTATAGGTAATTGTGGCCCTGATAGACAGTTCAGATGGCAAAAAGAACATTGCTCATCCATTATGCTTCCATTCAAGTTTTAGCTCAGGCGCATTTCCCCAGCGGGGGCACAGAGCTCTCCAGGGCAATCTGAGGTTCTGCTGCAGCCCTATAACCCACAGGACAAAGCTCCTCAAAAGCCTGGGCAGCTGCCATCGGCATGTCCCGACAATTCCTGGGCAGAGATGGGTAAAACACCCCAAACCCACAAATACCACCCAACACAAAACCCAAAGAAGTGTCACCCAACCCTTTTATACTCTGCCTATTTCAGGGGAAGGAGAAAAGCAACCTTCGTGAAACCTAAAAAGTCTCCTCCTCCTCACATCCAAACAATTATCCCCAGTGCAATACCTTACAGAAATCACTGTTCCCTCCCTTCGGCCCAAACCCATCCTCCCAGAAACACCTTGCCCTTCACCAAAATTCACTGCATCATGTGGCACATGCTGACCTCTCAGCAGCACACATCCCCAAAGCACTACAGATACTCCCAACATTAAACGCTACAGCCTTAAAAATGTACCAGTTTGTGCTTGAATCACTGGTTCAGTGTTTAAATTGCATCAGCTTCAAAAGTGGCTGCCCCCTCACAGCGGATCACAATGATATCTTCTGGCTCTTAATTGCTATTAGTCACCTTCAAGGCAGAATGTATCACTCCCATCGGTGCCAGAGAGCCTGAAATATGTGAAATTAGGCTTCACTCACTCCAGCAAGGTTTGCAAACGGTACACGCTTTAAGATTTACCAGGTCCCTAGCTCCAAAACAAACACTTCTAAAATGTAGGTTCTGGTTTAAAGCACCCAGTGGCTGAGAGTGCTCTGAGATATTACCAGAATGTATAAATTGCTTCACTACTAACAAAAAATGTGCAAGTACTGGGACAGCCTTCAGCTGTCCAGGAAAGCTGGACATTCTTCAAGAAGGAGCCCCCTGAATTGCTCCAGGTTGGGGCAGAGGGGCTGGAAAGATGCCCAGAGGAAAAGGACCTGGGGTTGCTGGTGGCAATGGCTGGACACGAGCCCAGGTGGGCAAGAGGCCGAGGGCACCTGGGCTGTGCCAGCCCTGGGGTGGCAGCAGGAGCAGGGCAGTGCCCATCCCCTGTGCTGGCCCTGCTGAGGGACCCCGAGGGCCCTGTCCAGTTCTGGGCCCTCATGGCCAGAGAGACCCTGAGGGGCTGGAGCGTGTCCAGGGCAGGGAACGGAGCTGGGAAGGGGCTGGAGCCCCAGGAGCAGCTGAGGGAGCTGGGAAAGGGGCTCAGCCTGGAGCAAAGGAGGCTCGGGGGGGACCTTGTGGCTCTGCACAACTCCCTGACAGGAGGGGGCAGCCGGGGGGGTCGGGCTCTGCTCCCAGGGAACAGGGACAGGAGGAGAGGGAACGGCCTCAGGCTGGGCCAGGGGAGGCTCAGGTTGGACAGCAGCAGGAATTTCTCCATGGAAAGGGTGCTCAGGCCTTGGCAGGGGCTGCCCAGGGAGGTTTGGAGTCCCCATCCCTGCAGCTATTTAAAAGCCACGTGGATGTGGCACTTGGGGACGTGGTTTAGGGGGTAGACTTGCCAGTGCTGTGTTAATTTAAGATCTTAAAGCCCTTTTCCAACCAAAGCAATTCTGTGATTCCCAGAAAAATGTCCTCAGTTCTTCTGTAGCCCCAAGAGTCCCTGCTGCAGGCAGAGCACCCTGACTGTCCCTGCTGGCAGTGCCACCTGCACAGGGAGAAAGGAAGCAGCTGGATTTACCTTTATTAGGGAACAGCAGTACAACAACCCTCCTCACTCCTTATTCAGATCCCACCAGGTCATGCATCATGTAGATATCTATTTTCTCTTTAAGGTACAGCTTCGTGATGCCCCTGATACTTTCAAACCTCCTCACATACGTTGGGGTGCACTGTGTGCTGGAAGAGAGACAGGCCCTGAGGATCAGAGAGAGGGGCTCTGTCCTGGGCCCGGAGGTGACCCTGGGAGCGCATCCAGGTCACCAGGGGTGGACTGAGAGAGGATTGTGTGTTTATGGACAGCCTGGGCCTGTGAGAAGTGTTCATTGCAGTTTGTGGCCTTATAGGGCATTGTTTGCCTGTTACCATCATAGGTAAAATCTGTGCAGTGCCCCAGGTGATTGGGGGACACTGTGGGGAACATCTTTCCTGTTTATAGGATGTGATATCCTGTTGGGTGCTGGGATTTAGGGAATTCTGGCTGCGCAATAAACGGCTTTGCCGCTCTCCATCTGATGAGCAAGGTCCTTGCCCGTGTGTCATTACTGCACCATACACCCGTGTCACAGGACGCGTGGGTGCACCAGTCCTGTGGTTTGGGTTAGGTATTGCCACAGAGAATGTTTCAAGTCATGAAACCTGGAAACAGTTTTATGATTTGTTATCCCAGATACATCTGGAGATCTTGTCCCAGCTTTCCTCCCACGTTCAGCACTGCATTGACAGAACCCAAACTTCACGTGCACATTTCTTAGCTTTGAGTGAAGCACGTCCCAGAAAGGTTTCTTGGGGTCACAGTGGGACTTACACAGGGATCAGTGACAAAATCACTACAGGCAAAGTGCTCCACTGTGGGCAACAAGAAATTCCTCAGTTTTTTGTCTGTTCTGGAAGAAACAGCTGAACTGTGAGCATGCAGCATCCTATATTATAAATGTAGACATTTGGCTACAAAACACTGACAAGTTTGTAGGTGTGCTTGATGCAACCACATTTTTCATGGAATTGAGACCTTTTTTTGGCTCTTCTATTTCACTAAAGAAACCCAAACAAACTGCACAAAAGGCTTTGTTCCCAACAAATATTCCAGCCAGTAACCAAAATGAACATTGCAAGACCCAGCCCTTAGTTCATGCTTGAAAAAAATTCTTTGGTATAAATATAGATTTAATTTTTTTCACTGTGCTTCCTTGTTCCCTTTAGAAAATACAAGGCCATGCAAATAATTATTCACACACGATCCTCCTCTCCACACAATTACAGAATAATAGAGAATTCCAGGTTTATTCACACATTTGCTTTTTTTCAGAGCCTACAGACCAGTAAGAAATGAAAATATTTGAAGTGAAATTAGTTTTGTGCTGACAACTCATAAATTATGGGCCTTCAGTTTGAGTTTGGGTGACAGAGAATGGCACCTAACCTTTCTGCATTCCTATTCCAAGGCGGAATCATCCTGAAAATACAGCCAGAGCAGTGAATTGCCTCCTGCACTGAAAATCAGGTGACTTACATTGCTTGGGTCTGAGGCACAACTTAACAAACTATTACAGAGTGGTATCTTTGATTTTAAATTAAATGTCAAGCACAATTACACAGCAGAGGAGTACCCTGGGCTGTCTGGCAAACGTGCAGCAGATTGCATGCAAAACGGAGGGAGATAAGATGGAGAAACCCGGCCAGCCAGAAAGGCTGGGCTGCAGGAGGGGTGAGCCCAGAACAGAGACAGACGAGCCCTGCCACTCCAATTTCCTCCAGTGCCCGGCTGTCCCTCGGCCCCTCTGAGCCCAGGGAGCGAAACCGGCACAGAAGGGAGGGAGGGGACGAGCTCAGAGGGGTTTGCACGGCAAAGGAAAGATTGATCAACATAAGGAAGAGCCTTTGAATTTGTGTAACTGAACGACTTGTTAAGAAAAAAAAAAAAAAACAGCAAAACCAATTTGCGCACAACTGACCTAATGTTCCAGTCTGTTCCAACACCTAAAAGTTCGTGTAGAACGTGGGGTGCCTTCAGCCTAAGGCACGGAAGGTTAAAGTGCCCTTGTCCACAGGTATGAACACCACCTGTAGAAGCCCAGAAATCCATGATGCCACCTCACAGTCACTAACAGTCAACAGCAGAGCTCAGCACTGAACCCCCACAGCCCCCAGGCCGTGCTGGGTGTCTGCCCCCAGGTGTCACCTGGGGGCTGCAGGGACCTCTGCGAGGAGGGCACGGGGCTGTGCCATGTCAGACACTGCCAGTGCCACCACAGCCCCACCACAGAGCAGGGACACCGCCCAGCAGTGAGGAGGAAAACAAGAAATAACCCTGAAAACACCTAAAAATCAGGGGAGAGCCCTGTTATCTATCAGACAGAAGACACATTTTGTACAATCCCAGAATGGTTTGGGTTGGAAGGGACCTTAAAGCCCATCCAGTGCCACCCCTGCCATGGGCAGGGACCCCTCCCACTGTCCCAGGCTGCTCCAAGCCCCAATGGCCAACCTGGCCTTGGACACTGCCAGGGATCCAGGGCCAGCCACAGCTGCTCTGGGCACCCGGTGCCAGGGCCTGCCCACCCTCCCAGGGAACAATTCCTTCCCAAGATCCCATCCAGCCCTGCCCTCTGGCACTGGGAAGCCATTCCCTGGGTCCTGGCCCTCCAGCCCTTGTCAATTGTCTCTCTCCATCTTTCCTGCAGCTCCTTCAGGCCCTGCAAGGCCACACTGAGGTCACCCCAAAGCTTCTCCTCTCCAGGCTGAGCAATCGCAGCTCTCGCAGCCTTACAGGCTCCAGGAGAGCCACATTATCGCTTGGATAGAAAACAGATTTTATACAACAGGCTGCAAATGAGGCAAAGCTGGCCTCCAGGCAGTGGCAACACCTCACCTCACCAATGGTCACTGTGTCTTGTCACCCATCACCACCAAAACCAGGGGGTTTCTGCCACCACTGAAGGCTCCACTTCAGTGCACAGTGGGAGCAGCTGTATTTTGGCTGCTTTATGGCATTTAGATTTCCCAGCCTTTGTTAAATCTTGTTGAACATATGTGCCAATAAGTACATATTATTTGAGCTTCAAATAACAACCAATAATCCATCCTCCTGATGGCCTGGCTCCACCATTTGTGCCATCTGAAGTGGTCACGTGAAATGTTTTATGCAAAGATAAGTCCTAATAAAGAGTGATACTGAGAGAAAGTTAAAGACCTGGTGTCATTCTCCAGGCTGGTGTCGGTGGGTGCGATGGGGGATTTAATCAGCCCACCAAATAGAAACAAAAGTTTCATGTGGTCGTGACTGATCCACACAGATTTCACTCTCAAGAGGCAACAGAGCAGTTTAAAGTCTTGAAGCATATGGCTTTTATAGCTACAGTTAATTTGGGACTTTTTACTATGAAAACATTTCAAACACCTGTCATTTTTAACTTATGAAGTTATTATCAGGCTCAGCTAACAACAGAATACTGCATATTACTGCAGTAATTAGTAACCCATTTTCTCCAAAGGCTGAATTTTTTAAGAACATGACAATAAGCCCTTTCATCTTCATGAACTTTCAGGATCCAATATCGACAATTTCATTTCCAGAAGTCACAGATGACAACCTGCTGCCTCCTCACCTCTGCCTGACACAGCTGCTGATGCCATGAGGATGCTCAGCCAGGTGCTGAGGTGCTGCTTCTTCAACAGTTTCTAACTGGAGTCAGTAGCTATGAAATTTTCATACTCAAGCTTAAACTAATTTTCCATGTTTTGAAGAAAAGCTGATAAAGGACTCTTAGAACTCTCATTCCACTTAGCAGCAAACTAAGAAACACTTTGCACTGCCAGCCATCCCTCCATTGGGTGGAGTTTCCTGTTCACATCCCACGATGACTTTATTTTAACCCCCCCTGGTCTCAGCACCTTCAGTAAAGCACAATTTGCCTGTGGTAGAGAAGTTTGAGCAGCACTCTGCTGTAGGTATCCTGCCTTACACTTGCAGCCATAAATTATAGCCCATATAATTTACTGTATAACACTCCACCATTGTCCACTTGAATTGACCTGTGTAAATTAGATTTATAAACTCTATTTCTGGCCATTATAAAGAAATTTAGAGTTATTATCAGAACATCCTTGATTTTTCAGAAAGCATTCAAACCCAGAAACTTTTCTACAAACCTCCCCTGAAGCTGCCAAAGCAGAAGGAGCAACACTGACTTTCAGTGAGGGAGGGATGCATCGTGGAGCAGTCACCTGTAAAGCACGGAAAAAGTCCATTTAATCCTTGGGGACGTGCACAGAAGTAACGTGAAGATATTCAGTGACGCTACAACAGAAGTAACGCGAGATTCAGCGTAAATGAAGGGGAAGGCAGCTCTTTCACCCGAGACTGAAAAGAGAGCTGAAGTCAGCAGCAGGTTGACTTCCCACTCACCAGAAGGTTTCTCTTCCCACTGCACACCGAGGAGAACAAGCTTTGGAAGGGATCCCAAGTGCTTTCTGAGAAACATTTAATTGAATAACTGCTGCTGACATGAGGGGACCACACAATTGGCAATTCAGAGATGGGAATGAGACTGAGGATTGATATTTGTACCTGCTGTCTACACCTAAAGGCTTTGCTTTAAAACTGTGGTACCAGCGGTAAAATCAAGCAAATGTACATGAAAGTCGAACCATCCTAATTCTGAAATACTTTAAGGAAACCTCTGGGGATCTTCTGATAACAAACCATGTTCTTCCTCTTGGCAGGGGGGCACTGTCCCCACAGGAAAACTTTTGTGCCTCAGGGAACACTAGGAGGTCACTATGAAGGGAACATGAGGCACTGCACAAAAATTTCAGGATCAATGCACTTTCAAATAATTTCTGAAGTAATCAGGATATATTTAGTGAAAAAAATTCATCCAGTCCCTTCAGACAGGCCTCTTGCTTCAAGGGAGAAGGAAATTATCAGTTGTAAAAGAACAATAAATCTAAATAATCCACTGCTAAACAGGGGGAGCCCATGGGCAGGGACACCTTCCACTGTCCCAGGCTGCTCCAAGCCCCAATGTCCAGCCTGGCCTTGGGCAGTGCCAGGGATCCAGGGGCAGCCACAGCTGCTCTGGGCACCCTGTGCCAGGGCCTGCCCACCCTCCCAGGGAACGGTTTCTCCCAAATATCCAATCCAAACGTACTCTCTGCCAGTGTGAAACCTTTCCCCTTGTCCTGTCGCTACAGGCCCTGATATAAAGTTTCTCTCCATCTTTCCTGCAGGCTCTTTCAGGCACTGGAATGAAGTTCAGGATAAGTTATCACACACCGCCTCATTTCACCCCCCTTGCTCAGTCCTTCCTCAGCTTTTAATTCTCCTGTAGTGGCGTTCTTCAGCTGAGCACATCAAGAGGGTGCAGGAGGTATCTGCATCTGCTTATTCGCGCCCC
The DNA here is from genome assembly GCA_013397865.1 of Struthidea cinerea. Taxonomy (NCBI): domain Eukaryota; kingdom Metazoa; phylum Chordata; class Aves; order Passeriformes; family Corcoracidae; genus Struthidea; species Struthidea cinerea. The sequence goes on from VZTI01005477.1 coordinate 686,590, forward strand.
TAAAAGGGGGTGAAAAATTTAACACATTGCTCTAAGAAACCAAAATGCTGAAAAGACTGCTACATAAATCCAAATTTTCTACCTACTTCCCCCTCCCCCCTCACAAAAAAGTCAATATAATGATTTTCCTTGAAGCTAACAGAGCCCAGCCAGTTAGGGGATAAAGACTTTACCCTTTTTAAGTTAACACCATTCAACTACTATCTCCCTAATAACTCCTGGCTATAGCAGTGGCTCCTAGATGTGTACACTTAATCCTGCTTTATCCAGCAGCCTTGGCAGCCAGCAGCATCTTGCAGGGAAATGCAGGCCTCTCCTTAAAGACACACTGTGGTAAACAAGATCAATAACTTCTCATTTCTTACAGGAGCCGGTGACAGGGCACACCAAAGTCAGACTTTATTTACATGTGAAGCACTGACTGAAACCATGAGGACTCTGGATGTGCTAATTATCCTGCCAGGGCTGCACAGCCCCAGCGGAACCTAAACACACATCCTGTTAGTCCATCATCTGATTATTGGATCTACCAAGAGTAAAACAAGTATTAGAGAGACTTGAAAATGAGAAATTTCACAGAGTGGCAAGAGGCAGCTGTTGTTCAAGTCTAAAAACATAGCCTAAGTGTACAGTAAATTCATTATTTTCTCCTATAAGTCTAGAGTTAAAGCTTTTAGTAAAGCTTTTCTGCACTCTAAAGATTAAATTTTGCATTTACAGCTTTATTACGTGGCTGTGTGTTTGAGATTGCAGTGCACAGACTGGTCTGAGGGCACATGGAAGTTGTTTCATGGTAAGAGGAGGTTCACAAGGGCTCCCCCCCCCATATTAATTACAAAATCACTTCCCACATGTAAACAAAGGAATCCACAATATTTATTCTGCCCCAAGGATACCATTTCCAGGCAGTTGAAGGAGAAATCCTCTTGCCTTAAGAATGGGAGAGGTTTGAAGCACACTCTCCAGTTTGTTAAGGACATGCTGACGTGTTGGCCACAGCAAGTGACACAATACAAAGGGATGCAAAAGAGGTTCCTAGAAAAAGGAAGGATTCTATTGTGAAATTAAGTGAGGAGGAAATTATTCCAGTATCTTTTGTTTAATTTGCTTCAAGATGAAGCCCATAGTGGGAAGAAACTGGTGTTTAAAACCTATTTTCCCTAAATAAAATCCCTTACAGGAATTCGAGAACAGCTTAAAACTGTGCTGACAGTTTATAGAAGCTGGATTGATTGCATGCAGGGGACTTCAAACACCCAGAAGCTGCTACCACTGATGAAGTAGATTTTTTAATTATTTTATTATTGACTCATTGGTCAATTAAAACATCTTTACTCTGCATTTTCTGCCTGAAAATAAAAGCCACTTGGGAGCCACAGCATGTTCTGAAGATAACAATTAGCAACAACAAACTTTTCAAGTGTCTATAACCAGGTCTTGTTTTCAATTAAGAAACCCTTAATGAGGCAGGCTCAGGGTTTTTTTGTTTTGGTTGGTTTGTTTGTTGTTTTAGTTTGATTATAAGGACGCTGTTGCTCCCACCACTGCTGTCCTGCTCACCACCAGAATATTAGGCTAGACCACACTCCTGCACAGAAAGTTCAGCTACTTTGAGGACTAATTACAATTTTCAGGCTGAAAATAAGTTAGTGTTCCTTTCAGTAAACCGCATTTCATTCTTTAGGGATGACATATCATTACAGAGCTACATCTAAAGGTTAAAATCCGAGTATGCTGCTGGAAACTTTAAGTGGTGTCCTGAAAAGCCACTGTCATTATTTCTAATGGCTTCCCCAGCTGCAAAGGGTGGCAGACAGCACAAATTAAATGAAAACCTTCTGAGATGAAAACAAAGCAAGCAACAAACTATAGCTGGTTAGCCAAGAACTAACTGAGTGTGACCAGAAGTGAGGCTGGAAGGCTCCCACCCCTCTCTCTACAGATCACCCACAAGTTGGATATTTCTGGTTTCCGAGGAATGCCCAGGTGTAACCCCTTTGTGCCACGCAAGCAAGATGCATTCTGCCAGCTCTGCCCCTTTATTTTCTTTGGGGTGCACATTTTATTGCCTCGTTTGCAATCCCTTGTGGCTGTGTCCCTTGCCATCGCTCCTGTACCCAACACACTTCAGAGCCTGCTGCAGGAACATCAGGAAAGGTGTGCGAGCACATGGAACTCCTGGGGGACAACAGCAAAGGGCTGATCTCCTCCAGGGAAAGCAGGACAGGGACTCATTCGTGGACTGGGTGATGATATGGGATGTAACTAAACAGAAAATAACACTCAACAGCCAAGGACTGCATTTATTGTGCTACACAGAGATAAAATTCACCAATCATCTCATCTTTCCTGCCAAAACGAAGTAAAACAGACCCATCTTCAACCATTGTTTCACACCAATGGGTGTGAAAGAAATGCCAAAGCCAAACAAAAAGCCCAAATTTTTCTCTGTTGTCCTCTAGTTCTTCAGCTCTCCTGGAAATGAAAATCATGATCTGGAGCATATTAAGACACCGAAGAGCCAATCCAATCCCAACTGCGTTGAACTTCAGCTTCTCTTACTTCCACAGAGAGAGCAATCAATTTACATACCTCTCCACCTCTAACAAATGCATCCAAGGCATCATTTATTTGATAATTGTTCCCCTATCTGAGGGATGTATTCCTAAAACAGGTATTTAAAGCAAACCAAACCTCACCAACAGCCCCACATCAAACAGCAGCATGGAGGGTATGGAAAAAAACAATTCCATTATTTGCTTTAACATTCTGCTCCAATCTCTCTTCTCCTTATTAGCCACTTAACATTTAAGCATCCTTAAAGCACCACAAGACTGCTCCGTTTTAGCAACGGGCTCTTTAGACATTGGAAAATGTTCTGGGGAAGCCTCGAGTGTGTTTTGACACACACTGAGCCAGATAAAATGATTCTGCCACTTGTTTACAGAACAAGTGACAATATTATTTCGAAGTCCTAGAAGGAGTGATAGACAACTGGTAGCCTCCGGGGAGCTCGCAGACTTGCAGGAAGAACAGCGTTTTGGCAGCACCCTCCAAGCTGTGGACACGACTGTCACCTCCCTGACGGCTCTCAGCCACTCCAGGCTCATTTCAGACCTCCCATCACCGCTTCAAAGCCATCCATGCTCTGCTACTTTGAGACATTTGCCCCTTTTTGTGTATTTTTGACTCTTAAATCAGCCATATTATTATTTTTATGCTCTGTTTAGCGTTACCCCAGCATGGCAGGAGGTTTGGGCTTGGTCATGCAACACACAGGTGGTTTTGGACAAGGGTTTGCATCAAAAAAAAACACAGAGCTACTGAAGCAACTCTCTGCAGGTTACTGCTGCTGCTCCAGAGAAACTTAACTCTTGCATTTCAGACTCACTTGGGGGTTTGCGTGTGTGTTCTGAAAGGGGAAGATAAATCCAATAGTTGTTGAGCTTTTGAAATTCCATTCACACAGCCCAGTATCCCAGAACCTGAACAATGAAATAAATAATTAAAACATTTCTATTTCAAAGCACAAAGGGAAAGCAAAGAGCTGGAACCCCCCTGGAAGGCCTCCAAGTCCTCCAAATATAAGAAAGAGCTATTCAGAAAAAAAAAAAAAGATATTATTCCTATACTGTTGTAAAGTACAAAAAATTGTTTCTGTCTGGAAATAGCAGTGGAGCATTGGGTAGAGGTACAGCAGCAATGCAACAACTCATGTGATTTTCTGCAGTGAGTCACGACACTTCTCAGAATTCAGCTGCAGCTGAGGCCCTCAATTCCACAAATGCAAACCTAACCCAAACCTGCACACAGCAGGTGTGTCCCACCTGGACCACGCATTAAATGCTCTGCAAAACAAGGACTTCTGAGCTCAGCTGGAAAAGTGTGAATTCCTACAGTTTCTTTACTTCGAAAAGGGCAAAAACTTGTATAATTCCTGGAAGCGAGAGCTATTTTTGTCTTGCACTAATCATTGTGAAAGGTGGCAATTTAAAAGGCAAACACTGGAGCACATTTCCATTGCTGCCCTGAAACATGACAGAAGATAGCATTTGTTTTTCAGAGCGCTCACAGATTCACTTCACTATATTTTTTCATAATTTTTAATTTCTTTTTTTAAACAAAGAAGAAACGTTCTCCCTCGACTTTCTCACGTGCAAACCCAGCGACATATTAACAACAAGAGCCATGCCAGCCCTTACTCCTGTGGTGGGACACCTTTTCCTGTTTGTAAACCATGGGGGGTTCTTCAGGTCCCACAGACAGGAGTGGATTGTCAAAGGACTTCATTGGAGCACCTAAACCAAGCTGGACAGATTTTGAAAACACTCAGCAATCAACAGCTCTTGTTTACAATACTTGACAGTTAATGAGCCTGGAGACATTATGAAAATATTTTGAGAATTTACCGGATCCTTATGTTCAGACCATTCTCTGCCCTTTGCATCAGTCGCCCTTTCAGCTCCTCGGCAGCTGAGCTGTCTCTTCGTGCTGGTTTCTCCTTGGAAGTTTCTGTCATGAAACTTCTGTCAGCTTGGAGTCGTCCACGAGCCAGGGAGGAGGAATTCAGGTTCACATATTGCAGTTCTGTCACGTCTTGATGTTCTTTCGCTCGTTAGTACATCCCTGACACTTCACAGATATTCCCTGGCTTCTCCCCAGGATGATCTCACGGACCTACCATGGAGTTAAAAACCCATGTAATTTTGCAGATCATGTTTGGTGCCGCCACCCTCAGGCAGGAAACATGGACAGAGGAATTAACTCCTGTTGTGGGTTTGATTTACAAGGAAGTTTGTTTTAGTGAGGCTGAGACATGAGTTGGAGCAAGGCAGAGGGGTTTTAGAAACAGGACAAGACCAGGATGAAGAACTTTGCGTATTTACAGTCTCTCCCTCAACCTCACTGCAATTCTCTTTCTGAGAGACTAAGCCTCCAACTACAACCATATTCACGTTTTCCTTTCCTTCCTGTGCTGCCCATGTGGGCTCACTTGTGCTCCCAGTGCTACAGGAGAACCCCAAGGCCTTCCAGGGACACAGCCATGGAAGGAAACAGAACTGAAGTTCATAAATTGAAAAATAACAAACGTAAACGAAACCAATTAGGACATACAACAAGTAAAAGGAATTTCTGAGCTGGCAGGACCTATCTTTGTTAATACAGAGTTTCTGACCTGTGGCAGGAGGTGGGGTGTCAGATGAGGTGGGGAACAGGACAGGTTGTGTTCTATGGGTTGGAACAAAGATTTCAAACCCTTGCTACTAATGAGCTACAGTCACTCTTGAGACACATTCATCAGGTTGCACTTAGACATGACTTAGAAGGTAGATTATATTTAAATAACCCTTATCTTAGGTGGTTTAAAGGAAAACTAAGGAAAAAAAATGGCATTTTTTTAATCACATTGGGTGCCATAAGCAAAAGCATCTACGTCGCAACCAAATAATATCTAAAATATTCTGGTTTAAACACAAAAATTAAGAAAATATTTGCAGCCATCAGTAGAGAATTTAACCTGAAAATTATTCAGATGTTTTCACCTTCTGCCTACTCCAAAGCTATTGCATTCCAAGGAATTCTTTGCTTCAACACTTCCTAATGGTTAAAAAGCATAGCTTAGGAAATAAAAGTTTGTAAAACAACTTTTAAAATTTTCAGAAGGAAATTTTCAAACAATGGCTAAAATTACACAGAACAGTGATTTTCAAAAATATTCCGTTCCCTCACTTGTCTGTCATTCCATAAGGAACAGGGACAAAAGGGGAAAGCCAAAAATCAAAAGCATTAACCACCACATGCAGCATTCAGCTGATTAAGAACATAAGAAGCCCTCACCACTTTCTGAGACCCTTCCACTTTTTGATGTCTTTCATCCTTGAAAGCCAAATCCAGAACTTCTCTGAGGTTAAAGCAATCCTGCCAAAACGTCTCGAGCCAACTTTACTGAGGGCTGTTTGAGAGCAGGAAGTGCACGGCAGCATTTCCAGCTTTCCATGTCTGGAAACTGTGTTCAGGCTGGAAACCCCATCACAACAAGTGCTTTAAGTGTGCAGCAGGCCAGGAAGGCTTCAAACCCCTCAGAATTCCTCTCCTGCTGGTCCTGCTGCAACACTTTTCAATGTATGACACGTTCTCCCCCCCACATTTGCAGGCATAACACCAGAAGCACAATAAGCAGCCTAAATGAATTGCTGCTGTTACCGTTAAAAACAAAGATCTCGCCGTGTCACCCAACTTCAGCTGCAGGAAAATCTTCCCTGTTTCGTGAATTGAGTAATACTGTTTGATAGCTTTTCTATCCTTTAGTCATTAAGGATGCACAGATCAAAGCTGGCTTACAATTATTTTTTAAAGCTCACAGCACTCAAGGGAAGAGTTGCTAAAGATGCCAAATCTCCCGAGCCAGCATTCCTGCTGCCACACTGGGCCCTCTCAGAGGAGGATTTACACATTTTAACATTTCCTCATCATGCCAAGAGCTGTTCCTCAGGATATTATGACCCAAACTTGATGTACTCTGGTTTGCCCCTGACCTAGGACACTTTGCCACAGGGATCCAACCCCACCACATCCAGGATGGAGCTGCAGCCTGGGCACTGCCACTTCCATCTCTCCTGGTGGTGCTGCAGCTTCCAGGAACATCACAAGTGCCAAGCTAACCTGTGTTCCACAGCTCCTTTATCTGTTAAAGGCATTGTTTGGGAGCAGATACAGGAGTTTACAGTGGACAGAACTAGTGAAAACAGATTTTCCTGGTTACATCCATATTTAGACTGGAAAGAGAGAAAATTTCCAACAGAGGATGAAAGATGGTTGAGCACCAAATACCAACACAGCTGTAGTTCAAATTCTCACTCAAGTGTATTGCTGCCTTTATTCAGAGATCCCTATTGCACCTGAAGAAGGAATTTCATTCCAATAATTGGTCTGAAAGAGTTTGGCACTGGCACTCAGCAGCAGTAATCAGAGAGGGGCAGGGACACAGGTGGAGCTGTGTTCGTCCTCCCCTGGCGATCACAGGGGTTCCCCAGGGACACACAGCAAAGTCACCCTGGAGATTCACACCTTCAATCCCAGAATGGGTTGGGTTGGAAGAGACAGAGATCATCTCATGCCACCCCTGCCATGGGCAGGCACCCCAGGCTGCTCCAAGCCCCAATGTCCAGCCTGGCCTTGGGCACTGCCAGGGATCCAGGGGCAGCCACAGCTGCTCTGGGCACCCTGTGCCAGGGCCTGCCCACCCTCCCAGGGAACAATTCCTTCCCAATATCCCATCCAGCCCTGCCCTCTGGCACTGGGAAGCCATTGCCTGTGTCCTGTCATTAATGTGACACCAGGAACAAGTTGGGTTTTTGGACCTCAGTAGAGAAAATGAGATCTTTTTTCAGATAAAACACTGTGAATTACCTGTGCTGATGTGCAGAGAATCAATGCTTCAGGAATCATTACATTTCACACTTCCAGAAAATCTCAGCTCTCTTTAGGTATTTCAATTTATTCTGGGGGATGACTCCAGTACCTGACTTGCCAAATTGTGCTGAAGTATGTGTAAAACCTGACCTTCTTCAGACTGTATCTGATCTCCCTAAAGATTGCACAAGAGACATCTTCCCTTTGCTAAGGGACTTTAACTCCCTGGTTTGTTATTTATTTCCCTATAGTGGAAAAATCCAGTTTAAAAAAAAAAAAAAACAGAAAAAATATTTTACTACTTACACTGTAGAAAAATAATCTTATAATGGAAAATACTCAACATTTGTTAACCTTCATTTTACGTAATTGCATTTTATTTCATCAAAATGTTTGGAAAAAACTGAACACAAATATTCTATTAGATTAAAAATACATTCGTGTTCATTTTTCCAGAAGCTGTCAAAGTAAAATTATCTTGATTTGAAGAAAAATGTGAAATATCAATAATAGGGGCTCAAGAGGAAGTCTAACAAAAAACCCAACATCATAGCATTGAACACAACAGGTATAAAGGCAGAAGAGCAAAACCACAAACACAGCTTTGTTTTAATTCAGACTTAATTCAAAAATTGCCTTTGACCAAAAATTATCTTTAATTTCTTCTGGCTAAGCATAGGGCAAGATTTTCAGCTATTCTGAGTGCACATTTCAATGTGACAATAGGATAAAAATCGTATCAAAATTATACTAAAGCTTAATTTTAATATTTTGAGGCTTTATAACATTTTAAAGTAAAGTTTCATTTTAAAATTTGCATAAATTCTAAAATATTTCTTTTTTTGTTCTAGCCAGAAAAACAACAGCCTTCATCCTTCCAAAGAAGGATTTTCAGCATCTTTCTCAGCTATGATCAACAGGTCCTACACTGAAATTCATTACAATAATGTACACGTTTTGGCCAAATCGTTCTTCTTCCAAATAAAATTCCACATAATTTCTAAACAAGATCAAGTTGCAATGTTAGCACAACCAGCCAGGGATTCCCACCCGTCCTGTATGCCTACAACAGATTATGGAAAGATGAAATAAAATTTTAAAAAAAAGCAACCAGGAAGAGAAGAATCTGGTTTTACCTGATAAAGAAAGGCTAAAATGAAAGTTTATGGTGAGCTATTAAATAAAACGTTATACAAGATATTGGAAAAACCACAATGAGGGTCACTGTCCTTTTGTAGCAGCCTCCTATTTCCTGCACATGAATATATTTAATATATTTTAAGCAGATTAGATGAGGTGATGGGCAGAAGCGAGACAAAAGTTCATCAGCTGTTGAAACATAAAAAACAAAAGAAGTTGTAGGTCAAAGCGATCACAAGGAAAGTAGAAACAAAAATCTGCTGCCCTTTTTAGAAAAACTGAAGCTGTGCACTTCTGCAAGGCAGCTCTGGAAAGCCACAGCCCCCAGGGCAGGCAGGAATTTGCACACCTTGCTGGGGGGTGAATGGATTGGCTTCTGTCACCACTTTTCTTCCACGGGATGCAAAACTGGAAACCCATCTCATTAGCAACATCCTGCTCTCCAAAATTGCCTGCTCCCTTTAAACTCCTGTTCCCACACAGTCACCAACAGCTCCGAGTGTATCCGAGATGCAGAAAAACAGAGCTAACAGTGTCTGGAAATAAATAAATCATGGCATGCTAAAGCTGAGAAATTCTCCCTAAAATGCAGCAGAAATCCCTGGTGGGGGGAATCAAACAGTCTTCAGAGTGTGCCTGCTCACTCCCAACCCCGCCACTCGTGCCAGCTTCGTTCCAAGGCAGACTTTTCGCCATCTACTCAGTTTAACTTCTCTTAATAAATAAGATGTCCTAGAGCACAGGAATCCGCGATTCCCAAGGGGGGAATAAAACAGGGGCTGAGAAGGGAAAGAAAAGATCAGTTTCATCCAACACGTCTTCAAAGTCTCATAACCTGGTTTCCATTTGCTAAAAATGGAAAGCTGAAGCTGCCTCTGAGACAGTTATAAAAATATAATGTATCAGCTTCCCTGGGCTCTCTTGATCATTAAAAGCTGGGATTTTTTCCCTCCCTCTCCTTTAAGAAAACTGACCTGCTGCAAAGGGCATTACAAATAAAGATTGTATTTCAGCTGAAGACAGAGTGAGTAAAAAAAGCTTTCCTAATTATGTTGCTGATTACTTGAGCAGTCCTCCATTTGACAATACAATTATACCAAAGAGAGGAGAATATCTTCATTACACTGAAAAAAGGAGAAAGTGTGTTCTTTCCTGCTTTGAGATTTATGGACCATGAGCCAGACATATAAACTTCCCTTGAACTCCAAAAGTCCAGATAAACTTTCTGAAAACACCATTTTTTCCCCTTACACAAATATCTGTGCTACATAATTCAGATTTTATGTTCTTTGTAGGAAGTCCTTCACCTACAGGGACAAGCTAACCTCAAACTGGAGTGCTAACATTGGCTCCAGGCTCTGTTACTGGTTCCATTCAAGGGCCTGCTCTAGCAGATTTCTATTTATCTCATGCAGAAGTCAGCAAAAGAGCCAGTGATCCTGCCACATCTGTCCCTGCCACAGGTGAAGCATAGCTCAGCATCCCAGCAACACTTCAGCAGCTCAAAAAGCAAAGGAAAAGGAACCCCAAGAGCACGTCCCAGCTGTAAACTGTAATGCCATAAAAAGCTGCTGTGCTAACACCAGGCTGGTGATGATGGCCATACTGGTGATAAATCATCCTCTTCTCAGCTTTACCCTTCAAAATAATCTCAGTGTCCACTCTTCAAGCACTCTTTTTAACCCTGTTTTTCAGAGGTATGACTCAGGGAGGTTGGGAGTCAGTGCCTCCCTTAGCTGATGGCAGTGGAAAGCCTCAGCTGGTTCCAGTTCCACAACTCTCTGGTTCATCTGGTTATCCAGCACCAGGCTGGCTACAGCCACGACCCCACTGACCATCCCAGACACTTCCCAGTGTCCGGCTAGACTTGGGTACATTCCCAGGAACTAAGCACGAGACAAGAGCAGGCAGCCTTTGAACATGGGAAATAGAGAATTCATCAAAAGTTCAGCCCAAAACAGCAGTTTCCCGCCAGCACTGAGGGTGCTGCTGTGCTGGAGGGAGCAGCTCAGCTGCCAGGGCTGGGTGTTAAACCACAGCCAGCACCTCAGCGATCTTCAGGAGTGGGAATTTTGTCCAGTTTCTTGGCACATTAAGTGCCTGTGTTTGTACAGATTATACAGACAGTTTCTTTACAGATGCCGCCACAGCCAAGTTCAGCGCCCTCGGCTCCAGCCCTGCAGCCCCAGAGTCACCCCACCCTTCCTCACAGAATTCCTCATTGCTCCATGCGATGCTAAGGAAAGAGAAAGGAGAGCTCAGATACTCCAAGTCACTCTCATCAGTGAGTTCTGACTTGAAACCCTCATCACAAACCAGCAGCAGCCACACCTTCAATTAGCAACCCACCAAATCACTCCATTCCCAACTTTAATGGCCATATCCTTTCCACACCAACTCATTTGATTATTTTAAGATTAAAATCACAACAATTAGCTGCCATTTAATGCTTTCAATTAATAGCATTTTATGAACAACGGTATATGAGTAGTGGGAGCGATGAACAATTAAACTTGCTCATTACAGAGCACCGCGAGCTTGTTTGCTGGAACTGTGTTAAGTAATCTTTCCCTTCTGCTTTAAAAATAAAAAGACTCATTTACATCACCCCCAAAGGTCCAATTTCAAGCACAGTTTTTAAGGCTAAGGTTTTGAGGAAGAAAGCACACACTGCACTAATAGTCCTACAGCTCTGAGGATACAAATAACAGGCACATTTTTCGGGACCAAGGCAGGCATGTTCCACCCTAATTGCCACCAATAGCACAAAAAACAATCTTAACTTCAGGAAAATATCATTCAGCTCTTCTTCCCCATGTATTGCATCTATTAGGGAATAAGAAGCTCAAATTTTACTATCCAGCCCTCAAAGCAGTAAGGGCAAGTAACTCAAGCTCTACAGCCAAAAAAATTCACTTTGAGTTTCTCTCGATTCCCCAGCACCCCTTATCTATCCCTAGGACACCCTCTGAAAGAGAAACACAAATGAACATATACATAAATAAAGGATACATATAAATACACACTACTGTATCAAAGAGCAAGGACAAACTGCTTTGTTTAAGAGAGAATAACTCCTTGACCAACTTACCTGAGGGAGCTCCTTCCTTCAGGAACAGACCTCCACAAGAGCCCACACCCCTTCCTCCCTCAGCTTTTCAAAGGGAAAACCTGAGCCCTGTCCCACACAGGTGACCCTCCAAACACCAGCAGCTGCTCCCACTCTGCTTTCCATGGGGAGGTGCAGGGGGTGGGAACAGGGTTATCCATCTCTTGGTCTCACCTGAGCTAAACTCAAGACCCAAGTTAAACTTCTGGTGCCAAAACATATCCACCTAGAAGCCTTCCAATATTCAGAAGATTCAAACTGCAAGTTCTCTGCAAGGCAGTTACCAGCCCAGATTATGCAAGGAGTTTCTTAGCTCTTGTGCAATACTCGAATTTCACAAACCAGCAGAGAACCACAGAGGTTCTCTCTAGGTGGAAAGTTAACTGTGTCTCCCACTATCATCACAATCACTGCTCCATCCCTGGATGTACTGGGAGGGGCAGACACTCCATCTCTTAAATCTAATTAACTTTTAATGGAAAAGAAAGCTACGCACACTTACGAGACTAAGAGAAGCGTGGCTTGGTAGCCTCGTCGTTACTGTGTTCTGTGAAATCTGAGTTTCCAGCTATATCATAAATGGCTTTTTCTGTGCTTTTTCTGTGCTCAGTGACCTCTGCCACAGGGCACATCCAGGGTTTTATGGCAGTCAGGTGTGGGGGAGCCCTGGAAATGGCCTCCCAGCAAAATACTCTCGGGCTGCATCAGCACCATCCCCCTCCTTATACTATTCACCCTAATTCTGCACAGTAACAAATCTTGGACAGCTCTTCCCATGGAGAAAGCATTGCTGCAGTAGGAAAGAGAAGGAAATGCAAATGTCCCACTCCACAGAGCAAAGACTGTAACCAGTAGGATTTGACACAAAATCTGGTTGCAGCACAGTTTTCTAAGATGGCAGCACTTGTTGGGTTTTTGGAGGACTTTTTAAAAGACTTGGCTCTTCTAAAGAACTACAGATATTTATTTTCATCGTCCTGTCTGGAGCCTGAATCTCCCTTCGACTCATCTGAAGTGTTGCCCAGTTTGGATCTGCATGTTCTGAGCCTGGCAGGAGCTCAGTGACTCCTCCTGGCTTGTTCTAAACAGCCTATTTGGATTCAATATTTGGAGTCCCTATCTACACGTATCCATGATTTGGGAAGCAAAAAAAGTCTCCTGACTTGGAGAGATTTCTACCAGCAAGCCCAAGAGTTCAGCCAGAACTGAGGATGTCAACATCCATTATTCAGCTCAGTACTTTGTCAGAAATCAATGTTACAGGCCCAGTTGCCACAAAGAGCTGAAATCAATAGGATGGAATCTGCTCCTTTTCAGAGGACTGAACTCCAGTTAGTCTGGGACTTCAGAACAGGCAGATTCTGAGTGAACGAGTGAAAATAAATGCTGAAATCTCAGAAGATTGATAAGGACAGATTCTCCATCCCACTGTAATTGAGGAGCTGCAGAGTTGTAACTCCAATCGGGGCCCTGTGCGGGACTGAGGTAAATCCAGGTTAATAAACTGAGCCTTTAAACCTCGCTGCATGTCCATGGATAAAAAGAGCTCCATGTTCATAAAGAAAACTTTATAAACAGGTAAAAACCACTTCATGTTCTCCTTTGCACGTGTTGTGATGAACACACAGACTGAGAGTGAGCACCCAGATGGAGAGTAAGGAAAAAGTGTGTTCCTTTCTGTGGTCTGCTCTCCATGGGCTGATTCCACGGGCTCAAAAGAGGCAGGGGAAACCTTAGGGAATGTCTGCAATGCCGCGCAACCCCTTCGGTACCCATGGACACGGCACCCCTCGGTGTGCAGAGATTAAATCTCATTTACCGTGGCAGAGATGGACACAAAGGACACACTGCACGGACAGTGCCCCATCCAGAGGAGCTGCCAGAACAACCCCATGGATACAACAGCTCCGGCCCTGCTTCCCAGCGCAGAGCAGCTCATTTCAGACTCCTCAGCTCCTAATCCAGGCACTCCTGCACGTGTGCTCTTCGTCAGCCACTTTCCACATTTAAAAGCAGCTCTTCTACTGTCCCACAGTTTTACACTGGCATTCTGTTATACTATGCCTTACAAATTTGTTCCAAGGGTTTGGATGGTGCTAAGGATGATCCCACTTGCATTTAGCAGCATTCCTGTGCCCCCAGCCTGCCTTGGGATGAATCCCCCCTTGCTGCCCATCCTTTTGAGCCAGCAAAGCAAGGAAGTGGAATTCCAGGGAATACCTGATGAGATTATTCACTGAGCCCTTTCCAGCAGTAAGAGAGCGAGAGGCCGGACAGAAGCTGAAGGTAGTTGCAACCTGACTTCTATCAGAGGTATTTTTCTCCAAATTTGTCCAAACTAGGACACAGCCCTTACCTTTTGGGTATTTCAAAGGTGTTCCACAATTTCTCACACTTCAGACATTTTTGATGCATTTTTCTGTACCATCTTGTAGTTTCTTGACTACTAAACCTATCCAGATAGGTTTTATAATACTCCTTTTATAATACTCCTTTTACAATATAATAAAACAACTGAAATTTTCATTTACATGAACAAAAGGGTTCTGAAGTTGGTTCAGAGAAATTTAAAATTGATTATTAAAAAGTTCTCTGCTTCTGTACTTTGCTCTTTGGGGCTCAAGTTTGCAAATGGATTGCACAGATCTGCTCAGCTTTCAGCACTTACCACAAGGATTTAAAATAAATGGCATTGCTTATGAGACAGAACATGAGCAAATATTTGTGAGGTGAGGATTTACAGTGGCCTGTTTTCAAATGAAAAGGTTTTTGCTTTATTATTAACTCTGTGGAATATTTAGATAGTTTTGTAGTAAAGATAGATAGCACATGAAATACAAGGTAATGTAGCATGTGATTAAGATTGGATTTGGATTTCATTCCAACGAGCTACATAATTTAGGTATTCCTATTCTAATAAGAGCCCAATTAGATATATTTTCATACAAACAACAATAACCTATTTCATTTTGTGGCAACTTGTTTGTGAGCAGCTTACAGTTGAACTGCATTGTTCATTCTCAGTCATTAATTTAGTCTATTCCAAGCATATTTATTCCTATAAACATTTTCTTTCCCCAGTAAGTTTTTTTATTTATAACAGAAGAAATGTGATCTGAAAAAACATAGCTCACAGAGCCACATCCTGATATGATAGTCAGCATCATGAATTTCAAATTACTTTCCGTGAGAGTTCACTGCTGGATAATAGAGTCAGAAACTCCACAAAAATCTCCTGCCAATCCATCATGTAGGGAATGTATTCAGAAACTCCAGATAGGGAGCAATAAAAAGCCTTAAGATAGGTGAAAAATTCTGTCTCCTAACAACATACCTATGTTAACAACAAAACCTGCTTTTCCCTGCGAGTCCATGTAAACAAGATCTAAACCCATGTATTTTTCCAGGCAAATGCCCCATGGAGGCATTACCACTGCCAGGCTGTGCCAGGAGGCCAGGCGGGAACCTCCATGCGGAATTTGGGCCTTTCCTTTGTCCTCCCCTCGGCTTTTTGTCTTCCAGCACCGGGAAATGAGGTGCTGGGAATCTTTGGAGGCTTTCAGGGAACAAGTGGGAGGTGAGAAAGGCGGGATGATGGAGAATGGCTGCTTTTATGGCTGTTTTATGAACTCCCAGCTTGTCTCTGAACCACACCGGGTGCTGCAGCATGGCTCCCTGGGCTCCCTCCAGGCCCATTCCTGGGGATTGACTCTGCCAGAGCCACTCAGGCTCGGGATTTCTCCACTTCCTACAGCGCTGCTGGATGCTGAAGTGGTCAGGGAGGGGGAATATTGCAGTTCTTGTCCAGGCCCATCCCCCAGCTGCTGGAAATCTGGTTCCCATTAAGGCGGGCTCTAATCCCGGCGCATTCCTGGCCTCCAGAGCCGCCTCCTCCGCGGCACTCCCGTCTGATGCCAGGAGCAGGAAACTCCTTAGAAGGCTCTAATCAGCCCAAGCCTCCTATTTCAGCCTCGGCACTGGCGTGTGAACCAGAGGCAAACTCTTGAACTGTGTGTTTCTCATTGCTGCTCACACCTGGTATTTGTTTAGCCCTGGAAGACACTGCCTGGATTCCAGTGGAAGGAAAACACTTCTCCTTTGAAGGCCCTGGTGTAATTTATTTCGCTGTTTCTGGCCGGTTCCTGAGAAACGTGATCCATGAACGAAGGGTTGAAATAAACCTGCTCCGATTTATATGGTTTTCCATTATTAAGTATGGCACAGGCAGAGCAGGATTTCCAACTCATTCTGCTGTCTGTGTGTCAGCCAGAAAAAGCCACGTCCCCCGTGCAGACGGATCCAGGCAGCCCTGCCGTGGGGAGGCACTCAGGAAGGGACGGGCTATAAGTGTTCCCAAAATATCTCAGGGAAGTTATTAACATCTGTAAATTATGCTCCTGTTTCCCTGACAGCAGCAGCTTTGGTTGAGGGTCTCGATGTCGCTGCCAGCCTGAGAACTTTCCGTGCCTGTTGCAGTGATCCCTTCCCAAAAACACATCAATCAGCAAAATAGGAGGGGTCTGAGCTCCCAGGTCAGAGCTTTTATAAAAATATACACGAATGAGCCTCCTGAGCCTCTCAATTTTGTGGACCTGCAGCCTTTTATTAAAAAAAAATAGGGCTGGATGAAATAAAGATGCTTCCAACATGAAAAATACACATCAGCTCTGTCCCTGCAAATTATTTCAAAAAGTGAATATCATGTTGATAAATTAACCAGCACACAATAAACAATAAAAAACTTGCCCCTGATAATTATGAAATACCCCTGAGCAGCTCCTTCAAGAACTTTCCAACAAAGCACTAGCCCTTCTCCCCTCAGTGTGTAGAAGGGAAACCTTTTTTCATTTTTCAAACAAAACCAAAATCAGTGCCTCAAATGTGCACACAAGCACGCATTGCCCCAGGAAACAGTTTTTTGTAAAAGTAAAAACCATGAAAATATTAAAAAAAAAAATAGAGGAGCAGGCAGTATGAGAGACTGATAGGATTTGGGGTCCAGAATCCCAGTGTTTCCCCAGGGAATGGCACAAAGAGCATCCCTGGAGATGGGCAAGATGTCCCATGGACAAAGGCAGCACCTCGGCAGGAGAATCTTGTGTTTACAGTGCAGAGAGGTCAGACAGACACGTTTTGTACAAACTTTCTGCATTTTAATGTGACCTCCATTAGCATTTAGGGAGGATTTCTCTGCTCTGGAAATAACTCATTTTTACGAAATTTGACATCCGTGATCAGAGGAATCTCCTTTACAGGCTTTAGATACTGATACAGGGTTACATTTCTGTGGAAGATAAACTGAGGGGAACTAAGGAAATTACTTGTTAAATCTGCTTGCACAAATCTCTCTGCCTGCTGAAACAATTAATCAGCAGTGGCTTTTCCCACATATGAATGAGAAAGGATGCAAAGTCTGGAGCACTCAGTCTGGAGCCATAAACAGGCTGCATGTTTGAATTCCTTTTATTAATTGCTTTGTTGTGACACTTACCCCAGGAAAATACATTATCAGTTGCCTCTGCTATAATTTGGTATCAAATCCACTCAATATTCTACTTTTTTTTATTTTTCTTTTTTAAATCTTTTGTCTGGACCAAGTTGTTTCTAATTTAGTGCTGTATGTCATTTGCAACAGGATCCTTCAAGTTTCCTCTCTTAATTCATGGCACCTGGTTTTTGTTATTTTAAAGACAGCCAAGGACACTGGGGCATTCACTCCACACATTGTAAAAACACTTTAAAAGGGTGGCACACAGATGTACATAAACAGATGCAAAGAGTCTATTCTGTTCCTGAAAAATTATGATTTTAAAAGAGTTGGGAAAATGATTCTGCTTCACATTGAAAAGGCTGGGGCTTTTTGTGTTTTTTTCTTCTTCGCTCTGTGGCATCATGTCACAATTTAACATGGCTCTCGTACACAGAAAAAAATCATTCCAGCTGAATTCCTGGTGTCAGTGAGGGGTAAGGATCCCACCAGGAAGCCACTGGGAGCCATTCCTGCCCCTGGCCCTGACACTGCCAGAGTCCCCCAGAGAACTGCACATCTGGAATTTCAAAAGCCACCGGGTTCAGTGGGACTAAATTCTTCTAAATTCATCAGGGATCTCAAGGTGAAGGTTTAAAAGTATCGCAAGCAAATATTGGGATTGGTCATGTAATTAATTTTACATTTTTTACCTATTCATGTCCCAGAATGAGCCCAAAGGATTTAGGAGAGCCTTGTTGGGGTGCACTGTGTGCTGGAAGAGAGAGAGGCCCTGAGGATCAGAGAGAGGGGCTCTGTCCTGGGCCCAGAGGTGACCCTGGGAGTGCATCCAGGTCACCGGGGATGGACTGAGAGAGGATTGTGTGTTTATGGACAGCCTGGGCCTGTGAGAAGTGTTCATTGCAGTTTGTGGCCTTATAGGGCATTGTTTGCCTGTTACCATCATAGGTAAAATCTGTGCAATGCCCCAGGTGATTGGGGGACACTGTGGGGAACATCTTTCCTGTTTATAGGATGTGATATCCTGTTGGGTGCTGGGATTTAGGGAATTCTGACTGTGCAATAAACGGCTTTGCATTCTCCATCTGATGAGCAAAGTCCTTGCCCACGCGTCATTACTGCAGAGCCTGGGAGAGGAAAGCTCCATCCTCGTCCCAGAAAAAGATGCTGGTCTGTCTTGGGGTGACTTTATGATGTGTATCCCCTGTCGCTACTTTATGCCCACCAATCTTTTCTGTGTCTTTAAACTGAGCCTGAGAAGGACAGAAAACAAAAAACATTTCAAAGCAGTTGTTTCAAGGACACCGAGATACACTCCT
>VZTI01005477.1:705121-766147 GCA_013397865.1 Struthidea cinerea
GGTGAGAGACGGAGAGTTGAACCTTGTTTTCCTAGGATTTTTGGGGTTTTATTTTGTTCTTTTCTTCTCTTCTGGACTGTTTCAATAACATCTGAACACATCAGGAGAATTTTCCCGGAGGCCCGGGGGGGGTGGCCCCTCACCAACCAGCTCCTAGGAGGAGAGAGACCACACCTACAGAAGAACCCAGACATCTTCCCAGGTTTTCTCTCCACACAGAGACATCTCATTGTTTAGCATTATTATTCCCCTCCTGTATGTTTGTTAAATAAATAGCTTTTATCTCTCTTCACTTTCCTTCCAGGAAAATTTTTCTTTCCCGAACCTGGGGGGAGGGGTGGTTGCAACCTGACTTCTATCAGAGGATATTCTCCTCCAAATTTGTCCAAACTAGGACATGGTCACACGTTTCCTGTCCAGTTTCACAGTCCACGTCCTGTCTCCCTTTTAGGGCATTCTGTAGTTCATTTGAGATGCTTTTAGAATTAGAATACTGGGAGGAAAGCCACCTGGCTGGCAATGCCACCTTCTGTGCACCACTGTCACTCTGGGGGATGTAACCCCATTCCCTCGGCCTTCCTAGCATGACCCATGCCAGAGGCCACGCAAGAAAATCAGGGATGTGGGGGTGCCTTGTCTGACAACAATAAACAGCCAAGACTGTCATGGGCAGCCAGAACATTCTCAAAAATTGGAGACATCAAATTGCAGTGTTACTTTGGAGAATTATTATAAAAAATATTCTGTGGCAATAAATCGTTTTGCTCCCAGCAAACTCCACTGCACCTCAATAAGTGACATAAAGCACAGCACTGTACGGAATTCCGAAGGGACAGGGGGACATTTCAGGGGTTTTGTTGTAGTTGGTCACATCTGGGTTTCTGTCGCACTCCAAACACTCCCTCCAGCTTTGCAGCCCTTTGCTGGCTTCACCTCGGGCTGCATCTCCTGCTTGGCTGGCTCGAACAGCAACAAATCCACAGCATTTAAAGGTCCTTTGTTTTCTTTCATTATATATTTTATTTTATTATTGCTTCCTAAATAACAGGACTAAACAGAATCCCTCATGCTAGGGGCTTTCCTTATGAAAGGGTTGTGGAGTTCCTTATGCGAGTCCTCAGGAAAAGCCTTGGAGAAGGAAAAGCAGAGTAAATGATTCCAACATTTGATGGTTTGGCCTGTTTCATTCTTTCTTTGCTTGACCATGGTTTCACCCATCCCTTGCAAAGTGCTGAGCTCCATTATTCCAACTTCTTGTCATGTTCTGAGAGCCTTAATCTGATTTTATGAGCACTACAGCATTAATATAACATCGCTTGTGTTAATCTTCCCTTCAGCAGCCAGTCACCACCTACAACATATGGCCATTATTTTCACACTGGCAATATTCAAAGGAGATAGAATTTGAAGTCCTCATTTAGGTATTTAAAGCTTGAAAGTGTATTTAACTTCAAACTTCATTAGTAGGCCCCTGGCCCTCAGTGAGTGACTGAAAATCAAAGTGGCTGGGTCAGGGATCAAGTTTCAGAAGTCAATTTTCCAAATACTGTTCTTCAGAGAGCGATACATCGGTATTAAAATGACAATTTGGACAATAGCCAAGGCCTCAGCTATTCTGAGTCCCACAAAAATGTTAGTTTATGCAAATCTCCAATAGCTTCAGTGCAGGAATGCAAATTTATATCAGCAGCCAAGAAATTAGAGAGATGACAAGGATTGTTGGGTTATCTGAGATACTTCCTTTCAGATTCTTGAGCAAGGAATGAAACCACCTTCAGCCTTAGTGTGGGCCCAGGCTGGTGAAGGGAAGACTTTGAGAAGCAGAGAATAAGATGAATATTAAAGACATTTAACATTCTCAAGCATTTTCCTCTATTTGTCCCAGTTTCTGCACAAAAACAATTGTGTATTGTGTAAAACCCCTTTAAACTATGGGTGAGTTGGTTATTTAAAACTGCCACAAGATGTGCATAAAATGCACAAATGCAAAGAGAAAATTCAAGTGTAACAATTTTTCTTGAAAGGTCTCAGGACAATAATTTCTGACAATATTCTGCAAAATCCATGCTGGGATATCCGAAGTAAAATTGATGATCCCTAGAAAAGGCCAAAATCTCTTAAAAATTTATTGTGATTCGGGGAACTGAGTTTGTGACTCATCACAAAGCCTGATTTTCTCCAAATATTCATCATCCAGGCACGGAAAATCAGGTAGCTGAAAGAATTTTAAAAGTTCTTCTGAAAATCAAAAGCATCCAAACTGTCAGGTGACTTTTGAGAATCTGCAAAATATAAAAACACCTTATGGAAGCTGTTAATTTTTATTATGGCTTTTCCAGTAATTAAACTTGAAAAGGTATGGGTTACATTCTAAAATGAAAAAAGAAAAACAAAATTCATTATGGAGCTAGGAACAGACAAAACAAATACAGTGAATTTTGCCCTTTTTCCTTAAACTAACTATCAAAAAATATTTAAATAGTTTTAATTATTCATATTGTTCTTTCAGTAATTTGGAAAAACTGACTTGAACCAAGTTTTTTTAATGGAAGGTAAAACACATTTGGGTATTTGTCACTCCAGGAGCTGGCAGTTGCTGGTGGGTGAGATCACATCAACGCCCAGCCGAGGAGCACAGGGCAGACATTCCTTCTGCAGACACATATATCAAAATTCTGTTTGTTTTGCAGTTTCATTTCCCAGAACCAAACATGTGAGAGATGTTTGTGTTGGTTTCCAAACAGCTTACAAAGCCCAGGCCTTAAAGGTTTCCAAAAGGAATGGCAAAGTTTGTCAGTGATATTAATGGGTGGTTTATTTTTCTTGTAAATAGTTATTATTTTTTTTGTCCTGGAAAAACATTTGGGTACAAAGAATGTGATGCTTTTTTTGTTGTTTTGTTTGATACCAGACACTTTCAGCATCAGAATAAGACACTGTAAGAGACGGTCCGAAAATCCCTCATCTGCCTCATGATCATCGACTAGGACAGGGACTGAAAGCCCTAAAAACCTCCAAGGAAAAGGAGGACTTTTGCCCAGGAGTCCTGGCCTGGCTGAGGTGGGGTGTTTGCCAAGCGTTGCCTGCAGGTGAGCCTGCTGAGGGCTGGTGTGCGTTCGGGCCGCGGCGTGCTGTTCTTTCTGCCCAGGCGGGAAGGGCTGCACTGAAGCCAGAAGGAATGACCTGTCCTGTATCTCAGAACCACGGGCCTCACAACAACAGTTGCAGATTTCCTCACCTCCTGGCCAGTTGCCTCCCCACTTTCGAAAAGACTGTAAAGGGACTTTCTGNCTCCCCACTTTCAAAAAGACTGTAAAGGGACTTTCTGAATTAACCCTGACGAGATCTCCCCACGGACGCTGGCGAGTCTATTGGCAGAGGACCACGAGGACTTCATCTCATCCTTTGGTAGCTATTCCCTCTCTCTCTCTCTCTCTACTTTGTTTCTTTATATCTCTTTCTCTCTCTCCTCTATCACATAACTGTGTTGTTGGCACTCAATAAAAGTGCACTGTTTGATTAAAACTGAAATCCCCTTTGTGTCCTTTGCATTCTGAGATCAGTAAACGAACCATCACGACTCCCGCTTGTATTAGCAGATCATGACAGACACCATGAAAGAAAATCAGCCAGAACTATCAAAATAGATGCAGTCTCTGGATGATAAACCTGCCTCTGGTCTGATATATACAGGAAACATCCAAATGTTTCATATTCAGGGCTATTATTTAACCAAAATCACAGAGCTGGCTACCTCGAGATATAGAACACTTACCTGCACAAACCTTCATATCCTCAGCAATTCTGGAGCGGGTCAGAGATCACACAGGACTCTGAGAGAACAGACCTGTAAATGCTTGATAACCAATATTTTAGTGATGATGGTGTCGGACAGCATCCTGCCACTGTCACTCCTAATTTTCCTGGCCATGACCCAGTTATTAAACAGAGTAATGAGAAACCCAAATGAGTTGGTGTTGTGCAGACTTAAACACACTTTCTCCAACAGAAAGTAGGACAATCAGTTCTGAACTATTAATTGCTATTAATTATTTCCTTCATAGGGCTGCTCACGGAAAAAGTAGAAAAACATTAACTCGTCAAAACCAGAACAGAAACTTCCTGGTTGCCATAAAAGCTTCGGAAGAGGAGAATTTCCCGGTGTGTGACTCCGTACCAAGACAGGACTAACTCTGAGGTGCACGGGTGCATCAGTTGTGTGAATGTCAGCTCCATCTCAGCGCTGGAGTCAGACCAAACAACACACAGTAAAAATGAGAGTTGGATTTATTGTTTTTATGATGCCATAAAGAGATGTCCTGCCTCCAATTTTTAAATCATATTCTGGATGGTCAGAAGCGCCTCTCTGATGACATCATGCTCCTTCAGTGGTATTAAAAGGAGGGAAAATAAATTCTTATTTTATAGATAAATATATATATATACGCATTTACTTGCACCCTTAATAATTGCTTGCACACCACAAAGAACAGCAGCATCAGCACGCTGACTGGATCTACAGAAACATCAGGGGCAGGTATACACAGGGAAAAAAACGTGTGTAGAAGACTCTGGGATATAAATTCTCAGCAGAAAGGGTTTTAACTCTCAAATTCCTATGTCACTCAGTAGTGCAAGAGCTGAAGGTCGAAGGGGACAGGATGTAAGGACACAGGCTCAAACCAGAGGATCTTCTGCTCCATCATCCTGTCTGTAGCAGCAGCAAAAACGAGCACCTAGAGATGTGCACAGGAGCAAGACAAGCACCCTATGGTGTTTTCTCAGTATCCAGCAGTTTGCATTTTCACCTGAAAACAGCTGTTTTCTCTGTGTTTAGTGAGTCTCTATGGGTGTACCAGCCATGAACCTCTCTTGAACCCAAGCTTTCAGCACCCAGAGCACCCCGCGGTAGAAGCTCTGCACAGCTCAATCACACGTGGTGTGAACAAGTTACTGGTTTGCTCTGATGTGTTTTTAACCGCTTTGTTCCTCTTTCCTGCTCATAAAAAGCACTGAACAGTCAATCTTCACAGTGATCAATCCATGGGACACATCCCTATCTCCCTCCCCAGCTCCCAGTCATCTCTTCCCTAGGCTGAAGTGCCCCTGCCAACTTAATTGTTCACAGCCCATGAGCCATCTCCTGCTTTTGATCATCCTTGTTTCCTTTTCCTGACTCTCTTCCAGCTGCGTGGGATCTTTTTTGATGTGGCAGAGCCACACACAGGATTCAAGATGCTGATGAGTTCCAGGTTTATAGAGTTGTGTCATGAGGCTCCTCTGCTCTGCTCCCTATTCCTTCCTTAATATCTAATATCAGACCTATTTTTTATCTATTTCTCTCTAAATTAACAGTTTTATAGAATTTTAGTGTTCTGTCCTGAATTTTCATAGATTTACCTCATTACTGAGAGGTGTTGGGCAATGTTTTCACTTTGTATGTGAAGGTTTTACCCTTGTTAACCACACTGGACTTATCTACATTTTATTTTGTTGGATATCTCAAAGTCAAATCACAGAAGACCTCACAAGATCTTTCTGCATCTCTTTGAAAACAGCTCTTGTTAGGCAGGAAAAACCTACTGCTATAGACTAAAGATGGTTTTACCAAGATGAGTTAAGATTGCAGTTGTTACTGCCATGCTAAAAATTCTAATGATAGAGTGGTTAATGAGGATAAAGGAAAAACAGCTGGTTTAAAGCACACAGAAATTTTTGAAGCACATTGCAATAAAAGAAGCAAAGTTTCTTCCTTTTGTTCTTCCATTTGTTAGGGAAAAAAGTCATTTTCACAGTGGACTAATGCACAGACAGTTTGGTTTATTTTTGGGTTGGGGTTTTCCACCAGTTATTTTTCCAGTGGTCACCCATTTTCAGTTCCCATCCTCGTCAGGAGACTGGAACAGGTCTACAGCCCTTTCAAGCAACTTATGACAAAAAACCACAAACAAATAAAGCACAACACACACAAAAGCCCCTTTGGATTAGGGTAGCTCCAAAAGTTTTTAAAATTAATGCACTTTCCAAAGAAGCAGCCAGCACTTCCCACTGTTCTCTCCGTGTGAGCCTGTCTTGGGGTGACTTTATAATGTGTATCCCCTATCACTACCCTATGCCCACCAATCTGTTCTGTGTCTTTAAACGGAGCCTGAGAAGGACAGAAAACAAACGTTTCAAAGCAGTTGTTTCAAGGACACGGGGATACGCTCCTCTGTTTCTGCGGTACCCTTAGGTTTTTTTTTCGGCTCTTTTTTCTCCCAGCGAGAGACGGAGGGTTGAATTTCGTTTTCCTAGGATTTTGGGGGTTTTTTTGCTCTTTTCTTCTCTTCTGGACTGTTTCAACAACAGCTGAACACATCAGGAGAATTTTCCCGGAGGCCCGGGGGGGTGGCCCCTCGCCGACCAGCTCCGAGGAGGAGAGAGACCACACCTACAGAGGATCTCTGAAATCTTCTCAGGTTTTCTCTCCACAGAGAGAGAGATCTCATTATTTAGCAATACTATTCCCCACCTGTGTGTTTGTTAAATAAATAGCTTGTTATCTCTTTCACTTTCCTTTGAGGAAAATTTTTCCCGAACCTGGGGGGGAGGGGTGGTTGTGACCTGACTTCTATCAGAGGGTATTCTCCTCCAAATTTGTCCAAACTAGGACAGAGCCTTAGGAACCGGCTGCTAAGAGCCTGCAGGAACCCCAGTGCCCTTGGTGCAGGAAGCAAACGCTGCTGCTCTGCTGGAAGGTGCTGCGCCTTTTCCTCGGCAGGACAGTGCCTTTGAGCTGAACAAGCAGCGGCTGTGTTCTGGCTCTAACAACCGAGACAGGAGCTGCCTTGCAGCACTCAGCTCTGAGAATGCTCTAAAGGTGTCTCCACTCCCCTCCAGCACCTGTAGATGCTGAAAAGCTTTGGTGGAGAGATCTCTCAGCTTTCTGCAGCGTTCTGTGAGAACTTTGCAGCTCTCACAGAGGCTGTGAAAACACTGCTATGGGTTTTTGTAAACCAACTCCTTATCTTGCACCTGGGTTTGTTATGCAGGATTTTTGTGGTTCTGGCCTTCTGATATTTTGGAATAAGTGTTTTGGAGCTTGACCAATCCCCTCAAGGGGTGGATGGCCGAGCACCCAACTGTCTTATGCCATTTAACACACTCTTTGCGAACCCTGTTATAAAATGATGATTTAATTAATTAATAAAAAACCAGAACTACTGCTTTCTTCCTGAAATTGGATTGTGTCGTTTGTTGCCGTTCTCGGTACTTTACAGCAACAAGCACCGAGCTGGGTTTAACCTCCACCAGCACTAAAACGTCTCTCTTGGGACCACACAGAAGAGTTTTAATGAACTACTCAGGTCCTCCTCAAGCACGGCCACCCATTGTACAACAAACCTGTAAATCTGGTGTGTCAGCAACTCCCACGTCCCATTAGAATGAAAATCTACCTTTGTACCTCATCAGTGCTGTCCCACAGGTCACAGGCCTTGAGCTAACACAATGCAATCCCAGAATATCCAAGTTAGAACATGGATAATTTAATAATTCCTGTCTGCCAACAGCATTGCAAGGGAACGCTGACATCACCCAGCTGAGCCAAGGGAAGGGTTGGGCATAACTGCACTGAGTTGTGATCAAATATGTTCCAGGTGATTGTATCTGAAATAGTTTATTTAAGAAAATATCTCCTGTATGGTCAAACAGGTAAAAATGCATCAGTGCAGTCAGAAGAACAGAAAAAGGGGGAATCCTTTTATAGCAAAACTTCTCTGGGAGCAAATATCACACTGAAATATAACAGAGTTTTTCTTCTGCCAGTGGGCACAATTCTGGATCATTAAACAGACAGAAATTAAACATCTCGAGATAAAACTGAGTTTATTGTCACTCCCAGCAAACCTGTTCACCAAAGATTTCAAACAGATGAAAATGTGACCAGCAGCCAGGAATCAGAGTGTGTTTGTACGAAAGAGATGAGGAGGTTCTGCAGCCTCAGATAATTTTACTAAACGGATGAAGATGGGAATTGTAGAGTTAGAACCACTGTGAACAGCCTGACAACATCTCACCTGTTTGAGAGGATCCTGATGACAGACACAGTCATCAGTTAAATTAGGTGAAGGCACCAAGGACATCTCATGCGTGATTTTATTGCTTACAACCAAATAGAAGTTCAACTGACAACCTGTCACTACATGAAGCAGGTAAAGAAAATAACCCAGCATGTGATGACACAAAAGATTGTCTGATAAAGGGGAAAGAGGAAAGAAAAAAAGTTTTTATAAAATCTGGTAAAAGCAAATAAAGCAGCCCAGAGTGCAGAAGCAGCCTCGCGTCCTAATGCTGCCTTTGGAAATCAAACCAATTTTAAGTTAGGAAAGTGTAATGTGTACATTACTTCCTGATCTGGATTTGTATCTAAAGCAGCAGAGTCTTCTCTATTTTCGGGATGGAGCTGGAACTTCCACCCCAGACCCTGCCAGGTGCCAGGAGCAGCTTTCTGCACCTCCTTTTTCCTAGGAACTTCTCTGGGCATGAGACAATGTCACTTCCTCCCAAAATGAGAGACAGAAACGAAAGACAAATCCCTCATTTGATCAAGAGTTTAATTGTTACAAAGGAATGATTATACTGATATATAATGAAATGGTTTCACCCTTTTCACTACAAGGTTTAGTGGCCTTGGTGGTGCTCAGTCACAGGCTGGACTCGATGGTCTTGGAGCTCTTTCCAACCTGAATGACTCCGGGATTCTCTGGACTTGGAGTGTGTCTATGATTCACACATCCAGAGCTTTTGGGAGTACAGTCAACAAATCATCAATCCACAGGTCTCAAAGTCAGTAAAATAAAATAATAAAGTACAAATAATAGAAGTTACATCTTGTTTGTCCAGTTTGTTTTCAGTAAATTTCTTATACAAAATTTTTACCTTTTTCTATGAAAAAAAACCCCAACAGAACTAAGGCTGCTGCAGTGCTGTGACTGTACTGCCAGCTCTGAATTACAGCCCAGGTTTGGCACATTGGGAAGAGTTTAAAAGCTCTTGCAAAGGTTACAGTACTAAGAGTATAGTGAGAATGGATTAATTTTGTACTACTTTCTATCCTTATTAAGCTGTTTTTAATCAGTCACAGTTTTTGTTCTTTCCATGAACCTTTGCAAGGAAAAGCCATCACAATTCTAATTAGTAATGTTAGTATTGTGTTTTGTAATTCATGTTCCACGCTTTCATGGCCAGAATGCACTTGTTCTCCAAGAAATCACAATTCATATCATCACTCTGAAATTACAGACCACCACTTCAGCCCACTGAAAATACCAGCCTGGGCTTTGGGAGCAGACACTGGATAAGAGATCAGGGAAATCCCAGCAGAGCAGTGTGCCCACATTGGCTGGGACAGGAGCTGACCTCAGTTCCACCACATGTCATCTAAGTTTGAGTTAAGAAATCAGAAATTTTCTACAAACCCCTCAGGAATGCTCAAAAATTATTCTTCTGCAGTATTGGGATGAATTACTTTAGACATATGCAAGCACACCAAATAATTACTTGTTCCAAGCAATAAATTACGCAAAAAAAAAAAAAATCAATGCATTGTTAGAAAAGACCTTCAACCCAGACATGGTGTCCCTTCAAAGAAAATCAAGCAAGCAAAGGTGCTGAACTCCTAAGTAAAATTTAAAAACCAAGCAGTAGGAGCATGTGTGTCGCTGTATAATAATTTCACATTTCCTACGAAAAATCCTGTACCCTTCTGATGAATTTACTCACTGAAGAGTGGCAAAGGAAGATGATGGCAATTGTGTTTCCTTGGTTTGGCATCAAATTCAGTTCCAGTCTCACTGAGCTCATCTGGGCGATTTCTATTCTTTTCTGACATTCCTGGTGCCCACAACCTGACTTTGGAAAAACCAGTCTGGCCACTGGCAAAGGTATCACTGCAGGTATTCAGGGCAGCTCCCTTTAACATCTTGGTGATGACTGCACGTCCTGGGTTGCAGTATATTCTAATACCACCCTCATGAGCTGTTGAAACCAGGTGGGGCAGTGTTTCCTGGCCTCCTCCCTCCAGTCTGTCTTTCTGCTAATGGCCCATCAATGCCCCTCCTGTGACTCAGCGATAACTCCCCCTGGACTGTCTCCTGCTAATGAGCCCATCAACACCTGGCCTCAGGGCTCATCATCCCATTGTGAGATGCTCCACCCAGAAGGAGGAACCAAGCATTCCATCCTGTTTATAATCTGAGATTCTAAACACCACAGACACCCTTTCCACTGGATCTCCCAGAGGACAGGAGCTACACAGCCACCACTGGACCTTCTGAGGAGGAGCAGACCCTTCGACCGGACCACGGCTTCGACAGAGCCACATCCACCACCTCAGGAGGACTGCAGCCACCATCTTACTGGACTGCTATTGCCACCCTGATCAACAGGGTGTCAGGTTGTACCCTGACTCTGTCAGTTTAAATCAGTGTTTTCTGCCTTTTTTTTTTAAATTTCCCTATTAAATTGTTATTCTGACTTGGTGCCTCCCACCGGTTTGTTTTCAAACTAGAACAGTGCATTCATTAAAGCTTCCCCAGACCCAAACTGCTTTTGCCAGGTTCCTCCCCAGATTCCAAAGCCTGAGTGTGTCCTGTACAAGGCTTTGGGGGCCATGAGGCTGCTGAGGAGCTCTCTACACGAGCTGAAGGCACAGAGCTGCCTCTCAGTGACTCCACGTGTGCTCCCAGCACAAAGGTGGCTGATAAGGGCTGCAGTTAATGTGGCACATTTGTACTGCAGCACTTCTCTGTGCCTGCTCCAGCCTCTCTCACCCAGATCAGCAGCAGGGATAAACCATGGCTGTGTGGATTCTGTGTGAGCAGCACTCACTGAGCGATCTCATCCCCTTGTTTCATCATAGGCACCACTGAGCCACGTCTAACAACCACACCATGTCGCTGTAAAGTACTGAGAACGGCGAGAAACGACACGATCTAAAGTCAGGAAGAAAGTAGTTTTGTTCTGTATTAATTAATTAATTCATCATTTTATAACATGGATCGCAAAGAGTGTGTTGAATGGCATAAGAGAGTTGGGTGCTCGGCCATCCACCCCTTGAGGGGATTGGTCAAGCTCTAAGACACTTATTCCAAAATATCAGAAGGCCAGAACCACAACAATCCTGCATAACAAACCCAGGTGCAAGATAAGGAGTTGGTTTACAAGAACTCATAGCAGTGTTTTCACAGCCTCTGTGAGAGCTGCAAAGTTCTCACAGAACGCTGCAGAAAGCTGAGAGATTTCTCTACCCAAGCTTTTCAGCATCTACAACACCATGCCATATCTGGTTCTTCCCACTAGTTACACCCCACAATGGAGCTCTGCACAATCAAATGCTGCCCAGTGGCAGATTCGATGTCACACACGGCTGAGGGAGGCGGTCACTCCTAGCTGGAGGTTTTTGTCCTGCCAGAATGTCAGGATTTCAGCCATTTGCCTGTAGATGCTGAAAAGCTTAGGCAGAGAAATTTTTCAGCTTTCTGCAGCATTCTGTGAGAGCTCTGTGGTTCTCAGGAAAGCTGTGATAAACACTGCTACGGGTTTTTGTAAACTGGGTTTTACCTGTGCACCTGGGGTCTGTTTTTCAGAGTTGTTATGGTACACAGTGAAATAATATTTTGAAGTAGGTGTTGTGAGCTTTGGCCAGTGGGACAGGGGGTGGCTGGTCCAAGATCCAATAACCTCCTGTCATCTTTGAGAACCAAGTTATATAAACCCAATTATAATTAATTAAATAACTACTTTCTTCCTGAACTTGGATCGTGTCGTTTCTCGCTGTTCTCGGTACTTAACAGTGACATTTGCCCAGGATGGCCCAGTGAGAAATGGCTCCCGCCGAAACTCTTCAGAAAAGTCACAATGACATATCCAGAAAGTGCTGGATTATACACATGAGGTGTGACCCCAAAATACCTCAGTGCTACAGGAGGATGTGGGTTTCCTGCTAACCCCAGGCAGACACCTGGGAGGCTCCCCAGTGCACGGTGAGCTCTGTGGACGCTGCGTTTCTGTGCAGGGGCGTGTCCTGCCCGTGTGACAGCTGCCACCCCACAGTGACAGCAGATAAAAGGGGTGCTGAAGATAATGCCTGCGCTTAGCAGTGTGTAGAGACACTGGGAATTCTGCTTCCCCAGGCAGCACAGCATGCTTTGGTCCTTTCATGGGAAGAACACCTTTTAATAATCCATATCCATTTGTTTAATGCCACCCTGCCATCAGCTCGGTTTAGCTTCCAAGATATAAGGAAGCAGGAAAGAGACTGAAAGAAAATAAAGCAGAAAACCTTTATGTTACCAAATTACCAAGGGATGGAAACATTGTTTCTTTCAAAGACACAAAAAATAATTAAGTGCACTGTAAAATGGTCTGGCTATTTCTGTAGGGAGAGTTGTCCTTTTATGCTAAAACACAAGAGTTTCAGGCTGTTTACAAGGGACAGAGGGACAGGACGTGGGGGAATGGTTTCAAACTGACAGAGTAGGGTTAGATGGGATACTGCGATGCCGTGGCTGAGGCTGTCTGCCTCAGGGGCTCCGTCCACCCCGCAAGGGTCGGCCGGGCACCTTGCCTGCAGGCACCAGGATCCGGGAGCGCTGGGGTGCTCTGCGCCGCGCGGGGTGGGCACTGCTAGGGAAGCAGGCTAGAAGGCTGGCGCTGGCTTTCCCCAAGGTGGTCAGCGTGAGGGGCAGTGTCCTTTCCCTTGAGGCCCACGGGAGTAAAGGAAGAATGAGGAGGGAGAAATCCTTGGGTGACCAGGACCAGGTTTATTGGGTGTCCGGATCAGGAGGAATCCCCCCGGGCACTGGTCGCGCAGGAGATTTTAAGGAGGGGAAAAGGGGAGGAGAATACAGTGGGGACCAACGGGATAGGGGTGAAAGGGAGGAACCGGGGTACAAGTAACCAGTGGGGTTTGAACTGGGGAGGAGACAACACGCAACATCCAATGTGGGACACAGAAACTGGGAACATTCTAGAAATAGGGGAAGGTACAGATGTCCAGGGGAGGGATTNTCCACCACCACTTAGTGTACTCCAACGGGGAGGCCCTGGCACAGGGTGCCCAGAGCAGCTGTGGCTGCCCCTGGATCCCTGGCAGTGTCCAAGGCCAGGTTGGACATTGGGGCTGGGAGCAGCCTGGGACAGTGGAAGGTGTCCCTGCCATGGCAGGGTGCAGTAATGACACATGGGCAAGGACCTTGCTCATCAGATGGAGAAAGGCAAAGCCGTTTATTGCGCAGTCAGAATTCCCTAAATCCCAGCACCCAACAGGATATCACATCCTATAAACAGGAAAGATGTTCCCCACAGTGTCCCCCAATCACCTGGGGCATTGCACAGATTTTACCTATGATGGTAATAGGCAAACAATGCCCTATAAGGCCACAAACTCCAATGAACACTTCTCACAGGCCCAGGCTGTCCATAAACACACAATCCTCTCTCAGTCCATCCCTGGTGACCTGGATGCACTCCCAGGGCTACCCCCGAGCCCAAGAAACAAGCCCTCTCCTTGATCCTCAGGGCCCATCTCTCCACCACCACTTAGTGTACTCCAACAGGGAGGCCCTGGCACAGGGTGCCCAGAGCAGCTGTGGCTGCCCCTGGATCCCTGGCAGTGTCCAAGGCCAGGTTGGCCATTGGGGCTTGGAGCAGCCTGGGACAGTGGAAGGTGTCCCTGCCATGGCAGGGGTGGCACTGGATGGGCTTTGAGGTCCCTTCCAACCCAAAGAATCTTCACAGAGCCACCAAAGGAGGTCCAGGTCAAGAGAAATTAGGGAAAGACCAATAGCACTGACTGCAGCAACAGCTGTGGGTTCAGACAGGAAAATTTCAGGGTTTCAAACACCCCACCTCTGCCGTAAGAGCCCCGTGTGTGTTCGCAGATCCACTCCTGTCCTGTGATCAGGAATTTCCCCAACGCAAATGCAAAGAAACAGCACAGGAAAGACCAGTTCATCTCCACAGTTACTTGGTTTGCTTTGCTTTACTGCAATCAAGTTGAAGGCATTTAAAAACATCAGAAAATGAAATAGAAGAGCCTGTGCACTGGACAGTGAGCACCTACGTTCAGCAGCTTTAGCACTGCTCAGGCTTAACTGAAAAGTGATTAAGTTCTTGTTGCCATCATAAACTCAGTCTTACAGCTTTAAATAAAACATTTGACTCCAGTAGCCTCTTAATGAAACCGGCAATTTCCTACAGAATGAAGCCATAAATGTGACAACTTTCTCTGCAATTTGAAAGATTATTGAAATAAAGCAGGAAGAATTAGGTTTTGGGGATATCCAATATGACACTGACTGCTCAATACAGAGGTTAAGTTTGCATAGAGTACAGAGATCCTTTCTCAGAAACATTTCAATTTAAAGACTGAGAGTCCATGCAGTGCCCTTGTAAATAGCCTGATGAAGAGGTCTGAGAAGCCAGATAGTTCTCTAAATATTTTTAAGAAATTTTCCAAACATTTAACTCATTATTCACAATAAAAGGAAAACCACAGAGAAGCATAGAAATGAATTTGTGAAGCTGCAGCCTTTCTGCTTCGTACAGGAAGCAGTCATTCCATCTGAAATTGTGCAAAATGGTCATTTCACATAAATATTAACTGATGGTACAGATATATACTCCTATATCCCAATATATGCACTCAGTGAGTTAATGGGGTTGGCTGAAATTATCATTACTGTTACTGACAACTGAAGTCACCAGGTTTTAGAGACTAAAACCAGAGTTTTAAAGAAATTACACCATAGCTTGTAAGAGTCAGCTGTTTTGTGAGGCACATTTCAGTGCTCAGTGATTTATCACGCTGCAAGAGGCACACTCCCCTAAAATCAAAACCTCTTAAAACTGTTTTGGTTCAAGCCACCTATACAAATAAGTTAAATGCCTGCCATTTAAAAAAAAAGCAAAGGCTGATCTCTAATTCTAGACAAGTGATAGCACCAGGCACTTGAAGACTCTGTTAAAAATAATTAAAAATCACACAATTTTAATCTCGGGTTGGCACCTGCACAGGTCTGTGATCCCACTGGTACCTTCCCTACCTGCATTCATCACCTGGGTCGCTGCAAGCCCTCAAAAACTGTCCAATTTTTGCATTGTTTCAGTACAAAGTGACGCCCTGCTGTGACATTGCTCCTCACTCCACATAAATCAACCAGAGGCTTTGCCTGACAGAAGCTCAGATCATCTTGTCTCCTGAAATCACTTTTATTAGCACTACCTGTTCCTGTGGGCAGGGGAATGAACCTGACCGCACTCAGATGCCCCATTTATTGCTTCTTGTGGCTTGCCTGCAGAGCATGAACCTGCTGCACTTCTCGTTTCCTTGTCCTCAGTGGATAAAAGAATGAACTTTCTATATCTGACACATGCATGCTCTCCCAGAATAAAAAATCTGCAGTGGCAGGCCAAGTACCTTTGCCAAGGATAAATACAGGAGCTGGTTGTGCTCCTGCCACATCAGAGAGCTGCTGGAAAAGACATCACTGCTCCCCTTTCCACAGCCTCAGTTAAATCTCTGCAGCCTCCCCTACCACCACAAGTTAAGGAGTCATCCTGTGAGTTTTCCTGGATGCTTTTGACAGCTCTGCCACTGCACAGCCAGCAGAGCAGCTCTCTGGAAAGCTGCAGCGCTGCCTCAGGAGCAACAAAGGTGGACATTCATCTCGGCTCTGATTTTCTTTGGTGCACAGGTTACACTTCTGCTTTAAAGCTATATAAAAGTGAAGGGAAAAAATAAATAAAGCACTTTGATCATATTTAAAGCTGGCAGCGCTTGCTGTGAGAGCTCAGTTCACTCTCAGGGAAATGGCTGCAGTTACTTGGGGCCAAAATCTGTTTATCATGGCTCTGCTTTGTGCACTGCTCCTCAGGCAGAGCAGCTCTGTCCATACTCATCTGAGCAAGGCTTTCCCCGTGTTTGAAGCATCGCACTTGTATTTCATGAACCATTTTTAGCAGTTATGGAAGCGTCTTGGGACTCCCAGACACTTTACAGCCCCATTACAGTTCATGTCCAACAGCTGCATAGGCAAAAGGAGCTCCTGATTTAAGGGGCTTAAGCATTTTCCTCAGCCAAACAGGGATCAACAAGTGGGATGGGGTTTCACTAAAAACACTCGTCTGGCTATAGAGCAGACACAAACATATGTTGTTTGTCTGCAGCTAATTTATCCTCTCACTTCTGTAATGCTCCGAGTTCCCACTGGGGGAGGAGCAGCCATGGAAAAGTTAAATCATAATCACATGAGTAAATTATCAGTGGCACCTAAAAGCAGTTGCAAACTGCCTTATCATTGCAATTAACTGGGGCCCTCAGCTGCCTCGTGTCTGCATTAGTCAGGCAGCACCAGTCCGTAAATTATTGCTGAGGCAAACCCCATAAATCTTCATTGAATAACAACAACGAGGAATTTCCTGCAACGTCCCCTAATTGATCCTTACCCTGGAATTTTATGCCCTCTGGATGGGAAGCACAGCACTGCAACGTCCTGGAGCCACACTCTGTCCTTGCCCATTTCCTGCTCCTGGAAATCCATCACCCCACCCTCGGTATCTCTGGTGGTGTTCACAGACAGAACCCAGCTTTTGCACAACAGATTAACAGGAATTCTTCCCAAGAAATGCCAACACGTTTCCAGTGCTGATGAATGCAGAGGTTTGCAAGGCTCACGCTCAGAGCCTGGGTAGCTCTGGCCCAGCACTAAGGCAGCGAAACCCTGCAAATCCAGGTTTGGCCCCCTGCCATCTGAAAACTGCACGGGACACGAGGAGCACCTCACCACACCCAGCACAGCTCAGCACTCGTTCTCATCACATTTCTGGCACCGTTTGGTGGCACAGCCTCCGCTGGGAGTTTCTGACTTCTCAGAATAATTTTGGGTAGGGTGAAATTATAGCTCACGGTAGAAGATCCGAAGCCCTCAGATATTGTTGGATCTGAAGATTTATCAGAAGATAAAGTGCCGGAGTGCGTGTCTGCCCTCACTCGCAGATAATATAATATGTAAAAAAAAAAGTACCTACTACTCCTAGGGCTTGGTTTATTTACCAACTGAGCACTTTCAAAGGCCCTTACCAGGGACAAGTAATTCCCAACACTGCCACTATGGCCTGATACATAATGTATAAGGTTAGAGGAAATGTGTATTCATGAGACTTGTTTGGCTTTTGTCAAAAAGAACTGTGAAAAATTATGATGGAACAATTTTCATTTCTGACACATTGTTTTTATAGCTCATTCATGCCTGGGAATTGAGGGCTTTAGAATTTTGTCTGCTGCAGATGTCGCAGGGAGGAGAGCAGCTACAGAGCTCCTTCCTGGCTGCTTTGTTGCTGCCAGTGACAGGAGACCTAAAGGAAATGCTTCTCCTGACATTAAACATGATGAGTAAATCCCCAGGCTGCTCTCCCACTCTGCTGCATTAGGAAAGCCGTGGCACAAGGCACAAGGAGCACATGAAAAGGAGTGTGTTTCATAACCAGAACTGGCCCATGGCAAGGAAATTGAAGTTTCGGTACAGGACCCTGGAATTGTTTACAGTAATAATGGTAACAATGACAACAATAATAATTATGATGATTTTAAAATCTAGGTAAAACTCACAGAGCTTAGCAAGCCTGGCAAACAAAGGGAATATTTTCTTTTTAGGCAGAACTCTTATTTAACTGCCTTCAATATGCACACTTACACTTTTCACTGCATTTCCTTCATCCAAACATTTTTTTTGTCTGGTTGCCACTGGCAGCATGACAAATTCAGTGACAATTAAGGAACACAAAATCTTTAAAAAATACCAACTTCTCCATTAGAAGAAAAGAAAAACAACAGGACAACAAAAAGCAGAGAACCCATTTAAATTCAGAGTTAGCTGTCAAATAGCTCGGATAGCTTTGATCTGTTGTGGGGGCAGAAGTTCTGGAGAAAGGAACAGCACTGGAAGCCTTTCAGCTTTGGTCCCACGCATGACCACAGTGGAATTTGTGAACTTCCCTGCCCATGAATTTGCCAAGATTGCTGTAACCAGACACAATATATTTGCCTGCAAAAAGAAAATATCCTTCCTTTCCCTCCAATGCCTGCCGTAACTGTAAGATTTAGCATTGTTTTACTTGCTCCCCCTCTTCATTTTGATTTCAGCAGGTGTAAGACATCCACCTCAGGCTCTGATGTCACAGGGCAGCTTCACCAGCCCAGTCCCTCTCCTGCAGGGCCCCAGAGGGAACCCAGCCCCACCCAGGAACCTCCTGGACCTGGCTTTTCCTCCAAGACCCGCTCAGCTGAAATCACAGCTGGCTTTCATGTGTGCTGCAGAGCCCAAAGAGCCATCCTTTGTCTAAGCTAAAGGATTGCTCAGGTCACGTTTCCTCTTTAAAATAGCATTGCTTTCCCTGGATCAGTGCACTTTCTGAATATGAAACATGATATTTTATGGATCACTCCAAGTGGCATCTCATCAATGCCTTTCCCAGGAGTTCCAATCCTCTCTCCTGGTCACCCCTACCCTGTACAAGGGAGGATTGGACATTCCTTTCTCCCAGCCACAGCCACCCTGTGCCCCACAAACACACCCAGCTGCTCCATCTCCTCACTGCCCCACAGCCCTCCCACGCAGGGCAGGAGTTCTGTTACACCACAGAGCACAGCCCTGCACTTCACATCATTAATGTGATCCCAGCAGCTCTTTTACTCCCCAGACAACTCATTCCTCCCACACAATGCTCCCATTCTCCTCCCTGCTGCTGATTTCAGCTTTATCATCAGCAAACTTCTCTGCTGTGTTCCCACCTTGATTTCACACCACTGAGGAAGGGACTTCTGTGATCCCAAGCCCTTTATTTTAAGAACTCTGTGTCACTCTCCCTTCACCCAGAGCTCTCCCTGGCTCACACTCTCAGCTGTCTCTGAATTCACCAGTTAGATTTGATCAGCCTAAGGAACATTTTCCCCCAGTGCAGCCAAATCAGCTCCTCAGGCATAGGCACACCAGAAGTTCACACCCAGAAACTTTCATCCTCACCCTAGAGATCAGATCTATCTACTCTGAACTGCTCCTCATTGCAGTGCACCACTGTCTTCCTCTCCATTTCCTTCAGGGTTTGTTCTTTACCAGCACCTGGCCAGCCAATCCCTCCCTCCTTTTTAATACGAAATGTTATTTCTCCCCTTTCTGCTTTTGCATCATACCTAGTGATAGCCATGTCTTTATATACATTGAGCTAAACCTTTCAGTCTCCTGTCCAAGTGCTGTATTATGCACCATCCTCCTTCCTCAAACCCCAGGAAAACGCTCAATTTGTTTTCTTTTGCCTTTTTTCCTATCCTTGCCGAAGCAAACTCCTGCCCAATTACAGCCAGGAGAAAATGCATTTCAGGATCCAGTTCCTTGCACTGGTATCCTGTGACCACCTGTCCAGCTCCAAAGGGCTGTTCCTGCTCTTCTCTCCTCTGTTCAAGCATGGGGCTGAGAGAGAGATGCTTGTATTTGTTCCCTTGTGTTCCCTGGAATGTTATCTCTTCATTCAAGAGGTTAATAAAGAAGGACAGGTTTTTATTCTCCTGGCTGAGAGGTCTTTTCATCTCTGAATTTTGAAAACGTGAAAAAGACACAGCCACGAGAGAACTTTGAGGGAGATCACTGTGCCAGCTCTTCCTCATCTGCTGCCTCAGGCACTCAGACGTTCATAAGGAAACAAAAGTGGAAATATTAAGTTTGGAGAGAGTAGTGACAAAGCCTAAGAGCTATTTCTGTAACGGGCACGTTCAGGAGGCACAAAGACATTGAATCTTAGCTGAACAGAAATCTAGGGAATCAAAGACATCTTAATTAAAATTTCAGTGTAAACAGTGCAATTATTAACCTTCACAAGGAGCAGGCAATAAACAAAGGGAGCTGTGCTGGCCCTGCCTGTGCAGCGGTTGGATCCATCGCTCTGCACCCAGCCAAGCTGGGCTGCTCACAGAAAACTACACAAAAATTAGGTGGCTCTGCATCACTGCAACTTTCTTTAATCTTCCAGGAATTCATTTTTAAGAGAAAAACTGCAGAAGTTTTTTTGAGCTTTGCTTTGTTAGAGACAGAAAGCAAAGGCAATCACTAGCTCACTGCCATATTCCGTGCTCTTAGCTCATCTTTTCAATTTATGGAGATAATTAATATATGATCATTTAATCCCTTTAAATTTTAACAAAATCATTTACAATGAGCCTTACTTAATGACCGTTTCACTTTATAACCTGCCACCGCTCTGATTCTCTTGCTATTCTTTTTGTATTCAATAGCTTTTAATTTTACAACCAGGTTTTGTCAAACTGAAAGGCTGTTCCTTTTTTATTATTATTTTTGAGGAATACATTGGCATACATCATTCTCTTAAAGCAATACATCACTCAAAGTTATAAAGAGGTAACATTCTTTGTAGAAATTCAGTCTGAAAATAAGTACTTAAAAAAAAAAATCTTTTTATCAATTGTTTCCAGTTAAAATCCAAGTAGATTTTAGGAGACTTCTGCCAAATCACAGCAAAGTGTTTTCACTGATAATCACGAAGTTCAAAAGCATAAAAGTCAAATTATTGTGTTTCCATTTGGTGCAAAAAGAATCAACAGCAGGGCAGCAATCTGGCCAGTGAGATTTACACTTGGTTTGATTTAAAAATTAAAAATACATCTGAACTGCTCCTAAAGGTCTGATGCTAACCCATGCACAACTCTAGCGACACACACATTTTTCAGACTAAATCCCCACTTGCTGGCCTAAGCTGCAGCATAAGTGGAGGGCTGCAAGGCGGACTTTAAAGCGTGGGCCAGTTGTCCTCGAGAAGAGAAAGTGCATTAGGGAGCAGGGAGCTCCATAAAAGCAGCATAAAGATATTACCAGGCCCCGTGTCATCGCTCTCAGCTGGCCCTGACAGCCAGTGACATCTGCAGTGCAGCTGGCAAAAATCCCCCTGTCCCCCTTTTAACTGGATGCTCTTTTCAGGGAACATTATTAACCAGGAAAAAAACAACCCAGAAACAAACCTGACACAACATTAATTGAAGCCTGGTGATTTATGTTTGTTTTCTTTTCATCCAGACCAATTCAATACCTTTCTGAATCTTTTATGATGCTTGTTATAGCCTTTACACCTGATTTATTTCCTGTGCTATCCTCTGAATCATCCCAAATGCAGATGTATTTGTTTTTAAAGATTTTGCTGAGACTTGGAAATATTTTCCCTTTCTGTAAAGGCTCCATAAGCATCCTCTTAAATTATTCTTTGCACAAGCATACAACGACAGCTTCTGCCATTACAGAGTTCAGACAGGTTAATTTTTATCTGCTCGTGTGGAAGTAAAGGGAGAAAGTCCAAAACATCATCTCCTCCTTCTCTTGCAAAGGCTGGGAGGACACAGAAACTGCTTCAGCATTCCCAGGGAGCTGGAAAATGAGCTCTTGGGAGAGCACCAAGGACAGAGGGGCCTCTGAGGTGATGTGGTGGCATCTTATCCTTCAGCTGAATTGGAAAAAGGTTAAATATTTTCTGCAGTATCTGTCAGTTCCGTAAGCTCCCAATCACCTCTCCCAAAGCTTAGTTCAGCAGGTGTTTATGAAGAACTGATTGCTTTGTTCCAGTGGCAATTCTGAAAGGACGGCAGGTACTTTTCCAGTGGAAGATGGGGGGAAAAAGAGCACCAAGCCTAAGGTTCCATTAATTTCAAAGTTAAACTTTCACCTTCAATGAAGGTTTTGTTGTATTTCTCTGCGGTTCTTTATGGAAAGAAAATGTAGAAAAATTTCCAATAGAGAAAATTAAATAATGGCAAATATTAAAAAGATCGTTTGCCTGGCACTGTCTCATCAGCTTTAAGATGAAGAAGCACTTTTTGTGTCAGTTTGATGTTTCAGAGGAGACAGGTTGTCTTCTTGAGAGCTTCTTGCTGAAAAAATAATGCTTTTCAAACTAGTTTTTTACAATTTCTCGATTTTACAGCAGGAGTATCATAATGCATAGTTACATCACAGCTTATTGTAGTTCTACTAACTGGAGATGAACACAGAAAATATTCCATTACTTTTCTGGTGCATCCAGTCCCAAAATCCTCAAGAAGTACCCCTCAGTGACACACAGGTGCCACCAACATCAACTTGGTGATGAGACACAACCTTTACCTGAGCAGTAAAATGTTCCCTTGGTTCAGAACAAGGTTCTCAGAGTGTGTAAATCTCTTCCAGTTTGAGTTTTCCAAGAGATGCTGCTCCCAGGTGGACAAGCAGCCCTCAGGACAGCTGAGAACATCAATTCAGTTTGCATTTGCACACCTGGTCAGCAGAGCAGGTGAGGGGCCCTGTGTGGGCAGGCTCACACATAAATATGCTAAAAAAAGGGAGAAACAGCCAGAAAAAGTGCAAGACAATTCAGGAGAAGCTCAAAATGCTGCACTCTGGCACCGGTTAATGCATAAATACAGAGTGAGTGGAGGTTCAGCAGAGTATGCAGGGCTAGAGCAGCTCCCAGGGGCACGTGACAAAAGGGACCCAGAAAGCAGCAGCGGCAATCCCAGTGCTGCCCTTGCCCAGCACTTGCCAGGTCTCAGCTGTTTTCCCCCTGAAGGAATGCTCAGGCCCTGGGATGGGCTCAGCTGGTGCTGACAAAGCCAGGGTTGTGGTTTGATCCCTGGGTGTGCCATTCACTAGAGCTGGCCATGATGATCCTTGTGGGACCCTCCCAACTCAGAATATTCTGTGAACTCCATGAAGAGAAGCTGCCCAGGGAGGTGCTGGAGTCACCATCTCTGGCAGTGTCCCAGAGGGGTCTGGGTGTGGCCCTGGGACACGCATTAGGGGTGACCATGGCCCTGCTGGGCTGATGGTTGGACTGGGGCATCTTGAAGGTCACTTGGTGACTCTGAGCTCAGATTTGGGCACCAATAACAGAATCACCAGGTTGGAAGAGACCTTCAGAATCATCGAGTCCAACCCATGCCCCAATACCTCAACTAAACTAAACCATGGCACTGTGTAGGTGCTAAAAAGCTAGAAGCAGAGAAACTCTTCAGCCTTTTCTCAATATTCTGTGAGCAGACTGTCTTTCCTATGTAAACTATTTTAAACAAGGTCACAGTTCCATAAACTTCTTGCACCTGCAGGCTGTTTTGCAAGATTGTTATGGCTTTGACTTTGAAAATATTTTGGAATAGGTATCTTAGGACTTGGCCAATCCTCTCAAGGGGTGGATGGCCGAGGAACCAATTACCTATTGCCACTCAACACACTTTTGCCATCTATCCTATATAGTAGTCAAAGAATTACTAAAGCTAAAGCTTCAGCTTCCACTTGTTCATGAGCCTGGACTCTGTGTGGTTTTCTTTATGCGCCTCGGACGTAACAGCGACACTCACTGAGCACCACATCCAATCTCTTTTTAAACACGTCCAGGGATGGTGATTCCACCACCTCCCCGGGTAGATCATTCCAACATTTCATCACTCTTTCTGTAAAAATCTTTTTCCTAATATCCAACCTATATTTGCCTTGGCTCAGCTTGAGACTGTGTCCTCCTGTTCTGTCAGTGGCTGCCTGGAGAAAGAGACCGATCCCCAACTGACCACAACCACCTTTCAGGGAGCTGTAGAGACAGAGGAAACAACAGAGGAAATGCAATGAGGATGATCTAAGGAGATAAATGTATTTTTCACCATTCTAATCCCAAATTGCCTCCAAGGCCGTTTCCCACAGCAGACTGAACTGCTGCTGTAAAATGTATAAAAGAATCCCCAGTGCTGCTGTTCTTCAGAACACAACATTTTTAATAATGACAGGCTTCGGACAACAGGCTTGGCCTTTCAAACATTTACCACAGTGGACAGGTAGGAAAGTCAAAAAGTGTAACAAAATGCCCAGCATTTTGCAAACCAGCTAAAAATTGCAGTTATTTGCTAAAATGTTGTTTCACAGCATGTTCAATTATGTGGACGCACAGGTAGTGCCTCGTGATACAAAGTTTGATTGAAATCCCCTGGGCTCCACAAAAACCCCACATTCCCCTTCCCCAAAATAAAAGGGTTATAATCAGAAGGTAATCAGAGAATGGAATTAATGTCAGTAGGATTTGCAGATTCCTCTCACATCTATAATGAGGAAATACAGCTGGAGAGGGAAGACAGAGGAAGCAGAAATTCTGAAACACCCGGAGCACCTTTTGTTCCTTCTTGCAAACTCTTTGGGTTCTTTCAAACCCTCTATGTCTGCATTATTTGAAATAAATTAAGTGGATCTACACGAGCACTTTGTCTTCCCAAACGGATGTTTTCAGTACAACATGTTCTACTCTCATGAGTCACCCTGCGTGATCCACAAAGCCCAGTTCTGGTGGTTCAGATGTTGAACATCCCTCTGATTTATCTTCCAAGAAATGCTTCAAGCTATTTAAGGTTTTGTGGGTTTATTTCCAAGGCCACATTTTGCTCCTGCAATCCCTCCCGGGCAAAAGGAGGAGCAGAGGCCACCAGAAAATCTCTGAATTTCCTCACGCTTGGTGGGAGCTGCGGGGAGCAGGAACCTCCACAGCTGCCAGGGATGCAGCTGGGAGCAAGGTTCTGCACTCCCAGCTTGCACACTGGGTGTAAGCCCTTACTCACAGCTGCTCATGTGTTCACAGAGCAGGAGGGTAGGAGTATAAAGTCTTTTAACTTATTAACATTTTCAAACCCAGTCTAACTAACAAAACCTGTCCCCCTTTTGTTTTCACCATCAAAATAATATATTTTCACATTATTCCTCTAAACTACACACAGTCAGTGTGTAAAATATATTGAATAGAACTGTGGAACGTGTAGACTGCAATAAAAACCATCGTAGGTATAAATTAACTCACTATTTATCTCATCTAATATGCAAATCAAGACAATGCATTCTCATTAACATCGGCTCCATTCCCTTTAAGCCAAAACTAAATCTCCAGCCAGAGCAGGGAGAAAAAAGAATGATCTGTGGTTGTCTTTGAGGCTAATGAGGGGGTGATTAGCCTCCTGCGTGGTTATGGAGCGGCTCAGGAGAACTTACCCTGGTAAAGCACAACATCAGCGCGCACAACCCCAGCCCAAGGACACACGAGGGCTGGGGCCCCACCAGCGCTAATAAAACACCAATCCAGAAAGGGTGAGTTCCGGGTACCTGCTGAAATTCAAATGGAAAAGTGTTTGAACCATGAATTCCAACAGAAAAGTACTTTCTGCAAGCACACACTGAACCCAAGCAGATTTGACACAGCCCTTGCTGACAAGCTGGGAAGCAGCAAGAGGGTTTTTCAGGAGACAGGACATTTTATAAGCTCAGAAACATTTCACTTACTGCAAACCAGTGCATCTGCTCTGTGGAATAACTGTTAGTGCTAACCTGGTTTAAAAGCACACGGGTTTCTGCTCAGATTTATAAGAAAACCCA
This sequence comes from Struthidea cinerea, assembly GCA_013397865.1. Lineage (NCBI taxonomy): Eukaryota > Metazoa > Chordata > Aves > Passeriformes > Corcoracidae > Struthidea > Struthidea cinerea. The sequence goes on from VZTI01005477.1 coordinate 730,594, forward strand.
GCCAGAACAAACCCAAAAATAATCCCCAAACAAACAAACCAACCAGAAAAACCACCCAAGAAAAACCACAAGGATCCCCACCAGAAGTGTATTTCTAATGAATGGTGCTTCCCCCCTCCAGCCTCCAAAGATTAATGTGATGACTTGGTTGCCCTGCTAAAGAGGACAACATAATGTTATTTATTAAACCACTCTTAATCCATCATTGTCCTTAACGATTGCCTTTGATTAGCAATTTGAATTCTACCACTCGCACACAGCTGAGGCAATGAGCAATGCGGCTCCCAGCTGCCCTAGGTAGGAAATGTTGCAATTCAGGATTGCTGCCAATTTCCAGACATTTCTGAGAGCTTCACGTGTCACCAGCACTGCGAACTGAGACAAAACCCTGCAGGGAAAGCAGAGGTCACGCCGCTAAATGCGGGGAGGAAAGTTGCTGGCTGGAGGGGAGGGAAACCAAGCCTCTGAAGCAGCTTCTCCGGAGAGCTCTGGCTGTATCGGATCTGCTCACGGAGGAGCCCCTCTGCTCTTGGGGGGCTTCACTGGCAGGCAAGGGCTGTGTGAAGCCGGGGGGTCCGGGCTGGGAGGGCAGGGACAGCCTGGCAGGGCTGAGTCTGCTGCCCCTGAAGGGCTGCCCGGGGGGCGGCAGAGGGGGCAGCTCTACCTGAGAACTGACACAAATCCGGCTGGTTTAGAAGCCTTCAACCAGCCCCATGTGCTGCCCCCGGGGTGGATTAGCCAGGGAGCACAGCAGGGCTCGGGCAGCTTGGCCACGGGCTGGTCCAGGGGGCTGTGACAGCCCAGGGGGACTGCGGCACATCCAGGGTCAGCGCTGCATCCCCGCCCCGTGAGAGAGGCTGTCACACCGCAACTAGATGGATGTCCTTAAAGTTTCAGCCCTAAAACCAGGACTAAACCCGCTCAGCCTGTACTTCAGAGGCAGAGACTGATCTGTCCTGCTCCCACCCCTGCCCAGGCACGGCTGGTGGGTGACCTGGAGCTGCCGACGCTGCAGCCAGCCCTGCTCCCGCTGCCCTGGGCAGCTCGGGGCAGCTCCAGAGGATGCTCCCATCACAGACCCTTCTGCTGACGGGGCACAGCAGTTCCTGCTGAGCACGGCTCTCCTCATCCTGCTCCATGGCAGAAGCAACCATGGCAAAAAGGCAAATCCACTGAGCAGACAGGTTTTGTGTTCTTAGCAACCTCCCATCCCCTGCTTTACTACTACAACTACTACTACTATTACTACTACTACTACTACTATTATTATTATTATTATTATTAACAACCGAAGCTTGCAGCTCAGGTCCTGGCTTTGTTCACCCCCTACACCCCCCAGAGCTGGGCAGCTCAGGAAACCTGCCCACAGGAAATGCATCTGGCCAGCTTTTTCCACCTTGTCCATGCAACAGCAGCACCTTCCCCACCCTCGGCTGGGACTGGATATTGCTGCTCTCTTTTACAGCCAAGACAAGCCGAGTTCCTCCACACAAACCTGTGGGAGTCACTCCAGCTTATCCCCAAGGAGCAGCACAGGGGTGTGGGGCAGATCACCAGCCCTCCCGATTTTTTAGGACACCATCAGGAACACAGAGCACCAGGACCAAGAAGAGCTCAGAAAAAGCCATGTGCAGCTTTAAACCCAGCAGCAAGTAACAGCATTTTAAAAACCTGACATTGCTTTTACGGTTTATAAATCCATTTTGTTTTATTTTCCTTCGTCCTATTTGTGGCAGACTCATGTACTGCTGCTAAAAATTCTTTTCAACTCCAATGTTTTCCCTGTGCAGTATAATCCTGAGGAAAAAAAAAATTACTTTTCACATTACTGAAAAGACATCTAGTGTGTTTTATAGTCTCCAGCACCTGGGAAAAAAACATAACAATTGAGTGATATGACATTTTTGGGAGAACATGAAGGCAATCTCTAAATGAGATTTGAGCTCTTAGGCAGCGTTAGCACACTCTGATACTAATCTGGATCAGATCTTACTTCCAGGAGTGAGGTGAATTCAAAGCTAGGGCCACTTTCCAATTAAAACAAGGGAACGGGCTGCTTTTCCCAGGTAACTGGGAGATATGCACAGCTCCTGACCCTCCAACATCGAGCTTTTCAAGCAGAAAGCTCCATTTAGATCTGTTTTCTAATGTACTTTACTCCAAATTTCAGATTTTTTCCCCTCTCCCCTGTAATCCCCCAGGCCCTGTCAGAAATGGCCTGCCCCAGCAGCCCCCCTTCCCTGCCACTCTCACAGAGCCGGGGCTGCTTTCCTGAAGCCTCTCCCGTAACCCCTGGAACCACCACGAGCCCTTGGCCAGGCTTCTCTCTCAGATTTGGGAGCTCTCTGGTAACTCCTGCAGTTTTGCCACCCTCAGACATCGTGAAGGATACATCACTGTGCTGATGTCAGGGTTTCCCAAGCCATTTCCCCTTTCAGGAGTGCCGTGACCCCACAAATCTCTCCGTGGTCACTCCCCTGGTGCCCATCCGTGTCCGGCCAGTGGCTCTCGCTCCATGGCCAGGAGCCCAGCCCCGTGTTCCTCGCAGCAGGAGAACACCCCAATGCCATCTTCATCCTGGACAAATAGGGCAGTGTCTCCTGTGGAAACCCCCCCTTTTTACACCTGGCTGTTGCCTCTGGAAGCTCAGGAACTGTTAAAGCCTCTGTCTCTGGAGAGGGAGCCTGGTGTTTGTCCAGGGTTTCGCTTAGCGGCCTTGGACTGAAGGACACGAGGCCGGACACCTGGAAAAGCAGATGAGCTGAGTGGAAAAAGCAAAGCAGGCTTCTGTCCTGGCAGATGAAATCCAGCCACGCTCACAGTAGCACACAGACCTGATCTAATGCAGGCATTACATTACATTCGCCTAAACAGCATTACAGCAGTGCGGGAGCAATGCAGAAGTACAGGTGTGCTGTGGAATGAAGGCAGCAAGGGAAAAAACCCCAACAAAACAACCCACGAGGCTCCTCAGTTCCAAGGAAAACTGGATTTCTTGAGGAATCCAAAGTTTTCAATTTGTTTGTTTGTTTGTTTGGGTTTTTTTTCCTGATGTCCAAGTAAACTGGAAATTTGTGTTTTTAACTCCTGAGCTTTCCAGTTTTTCAAAGTCTGTATTTTCATCGGAGGTGAGTTTTTTAAAAAATACTAAAATCAACACTACTGAGCAGCAACAGACAAATAGGGAGGATGTCTTCATATAAACCCAGCTTTTTTGGTGACAGACATGATGGAAATTAGCAGTTGATATGCATGTAACAATGTGTATTTTGGCATGAAGGAAGCCCAAATCAATGTGCAAGCAGGGAATATTTGTATACAAACAATCACACTTGTTGGCTTAGGAAAATGACAGGCAAATAACTGAGAGCTCCATTTTCCTGACCTTATAAAAATCACAGAGATTTCAGAAGACAATTTCTCTCCTGGATTCTTTTTGTTTAATGTATGACTAAAATAATAGCTTACAAGAAATAGACCGATCAAGCTACTTGCCTCTAAAGAAGATTTCCTGTGTAATTAAGGGAAGTCTCCTACGCTCAGACATCACCCTATTAAATGTGACATGAAATGTAACCAATAAATAATTAAGTCGCTGATTAGTTATAAATAAAAGATCAACAATATAATATTTTAAGAGCCACACTCAATCAATTATCTGTATGAACTAGTAATTACTTAGAGATTAACACATTTAAAAAATTAAACTGAAAGTTCAAACAGAGGAAAAAAAAAATCTGTTTGGAAAGGGTGTGATGAAGGAATTTCTCACATCTTGTGCAATCTGTGTCCTATATCCCGTACATTTCTCTCCTAGATGAGCGTTTGTTTGCTTGGCTGGAGTGATGACACCCTGCACGTCGGGAATGACGAGCGGTGTCGAGTTATCCGCATCCCCAAACCCCGGCACGAGGAACGCACTTCAGAGGAGGCAACATTTCAGCACTTACAAATATTTTTCAGTAATGCAAATGGTTCATTTCTTATTAGCTGGTGCTGTCACAGCACCACCAACAGCACTGAGGTGTCTTCCTGAGCAACCTCTGCTCGACAGACAGAGATGTTTACATTATTCCTTCACTGTTGGGCACAAAGGCACAGAGAGCTGGAAGTCGCTGCTGATTTTGTGTTCCGAGGGATCCACCCCAGCAAGGTCCAGGTCTAGCGTTTATTTCAATGAGAGAGAGCACACGGAGAAATCTCCACTGCAGGAGATGAGCTCGTTGCTGCATTCCACGGCAATTTGTGTTTGGTTGCTCTGGAAAGCCAGGTTCCAGCACCCATGAACTCCGACGCCTGCAAGTGCTGGGTGGGAAAACCCAACGAACCAAAACATGCATTTCAGTTTGTGAGAGAACAAATGAAATTATTAATTAAGCACTTTCATCACATATTTGTTCGATCTACTCACAACACGCAACAAAACTTTAACTTTTATTATTATCCCATATAAACAAACCTTAAGCTAAGCAAGGCTCTTTGGATCTATCTGCTTGTGTCATATGCGTTAACACAAAACTACACACACACACGTAATTATCACTCTCTATCCTTCCATAATTCTGCAATCAAAGGAAAAAAAATCCCAAAAGAGATGCAGAAACCCAGCACATGGTGTCAGGCCTGATGATAATTCAGCAGTTGGCCTCCCATGCTCCACATCTAAATTGCACAGCACCAAGGACAGGCAGGAGCATCAGCCACAGAACAGGAGAGTTTCAAGTTAGCTGGTCTGTGGGCTGGAATAATACTTAAATTATTTTTTATAAACAAACACGGCTCTTTTCAGGAAGAAAGAGTCTTTTCTCTCAGTAGCTGAAATAAATTCAGCCATCAACATCTGCAATTATGGAGGCAGAGAAATGAACACTATGTACTAAGAGCCTCCAACAGAACTGATCTCAGCTGTACCTAATGCACAATAATTCACCACGTAATTATCTAAATCACAGGATCAAAACCCAGGGAGAAGAAACAGTAACTTTTAGGTAAAATAAATACACACACTCAACAACATGCACAAAGTGGGGCTTATCCTTCTTCTGTCTAAGGACATGACCTAATGAATTCCACCCTAATGATAGGAAATAGTTCCTCTAAGAAAAAAACCTCTTTGCATAATGAGATGTTGGACTTTGTGTTCCTTTCAGCTGAGACAAAAGTGTCCCACGAAGGCAGCTGGAGTTTCAGCGCTGCCATGAGTTGTCAACATCCACTCTGGTGGCTCTGAACATACTCAACTCTTTTGACTTGATGTTATTTATTGATCCTGGTGCTCAGAGGTTATGTTGCTATGTATAGCACACGTGAAATATGGTCTTCCTCAGTGCTATTTGTGCACACAGCTGCGGAGCAGAACTAATACATTTAACTGATAAATACATCAAAGGGAGCATGTCTGAAGCAATAAACATCTCCTGTGGTGGTGGTGTTTACGCACGGCAGGAGGTGTTGTGCTGAGCACTGCGTCCCTCTGATGCAGTTATCATTATTCTAATGAAAGCATTAGTTGATTTGATTGCTTTTTAAACACCACTGTTGTCCACCATGGCTCCATCAGACATAGCTGTGTTCATTAACAGGGAATGAAGGGCTTTTCTTTCAGGCCTGGGTGAGTTTGTTGGAAGCATGGCTGTCACACCATAAATCCAGCTCTTTCTGTTCTCCTGAACTCCCTGCTCTAAGGTTACTTCTGGGGATCAACAAATTTGTGTTTCCACACCTTATACCAGCAGGCTGACCTTGAACATTCCTGTCATTCCCAAAGATTAATCAATGCACATAGAGAAACTCGACTGGATTCACATTTTTGTATCTCCCTGAAAGAATTCCCATCAAGTTTCCATTAATTTCTGTTTGTTAAAGCTCAATATAAGTACAAGCCTGGTAATGTGTTTCTGATTGCACCCTCAATGTTGCAAGCCAGCCTCAGCACACCAATATATGCAGTGAGTGTGTGTCCCCACAAACACGTGCTCACGCATAACATTTGGCGATCAAATATTTATGCTCTAACTTCTAAAATGCCAGTGCTCTGCTCATAGTCAGGACTTGAGGAATTACACCTTCTGCTCCTAAGGAAGGAAATTTAGACCCAGCAAAGTACTTTGCTTCCTGAAATTCTGAAATTCCCTAAGTTTTTCTCAGAAGCCCTGAGTGTTGGTCTGAGCAGCCCTCTCGTTCTGGAAATGAGCTGTGTAATGAACAGCAGATCCTCTCTCCTGGAGGATGAACAGCACTGGAACAGGTTGTTCAGGGGCTGAATGTTCATGGATGGCTGTTTGAGAGCTGCGGGCTGGATAAAGCTGTGCTTGACCTCACAGAGTGGCTGTGACAGGGCCCCTTCAGGCAGGAGGCCGGACCGAGCTCTCCAGAGGTCCCTGCTGTGACGACACTGAAGCCACAGCAGCCATCCAGTGCCACTTCAGCTAAAAGCAGATTTTCACACGTGCAGTAGTGCCAACCAGCTTCAGAGGATGCTCCAGCAATATCCTGATTCTTTTGTTGTTTTCCAGCAGACACCAGTGAGACAGTGCAGGGAGGCAAACAGCAGAGCCAGCGCAGCACAGAGCAGGGAAAGACGTAAGCACGGAATTAGGAAAATCCACCCGAGCCGATGCCTTGAGTGTGTTCCAAAATAAAAACCTTTTAAAACCATTTTTTGGGGCAGTCAAATTTGCAGGGATGACTGTGATTTCAATGCATGTCTGCAGGCACAAATACAGCAGAGATAGCAAAGACATTTTTGGCAGAAGCAATGCTCTCCATCACTGAAGTTCGGAAATGACTTTTACTAGGTTAGAAACAAGCTGAGTTAAAATTAATTCTTAATGTTGGAAATTGGTAATTGACAGCAGCATGAATGGAATTTATTACCACAGAGTTCTAAATACTTAGAATGACAATATTTAAAACTTTTCCTTTAAGAGAGATTACTCCACAGACAATACAATTAAACATCCTGGTGTCCAGGTCAAAGTGAATTTAAAAGCATATTTTGCAAAGTAAATTCGTTGTTTAGGAGAGCGTCACAAATAACTTCATATTTACAATTAATGAATGGGAAGAGGTACAAAGAATTCTAAAGGTTTCCTGGTTAGACAGTAAATTTTAAAAGAGTGTGAGGAAGGGTTAAAGCACCCCAGGCAAAATCCTCCCAGTCTGGTTGCAAGATATTCTGGAATTACTCCTTTTGTGTATCCCTGAGAAGTTAATCGGAGGGGGGAGGTTATTATGGCCAATTAGGAAAGTGCTGCTCCACATGAGAGTTTCCAAGGAAGTTTGCCAGAAATCCTCCAGACAGCTTCTCACTGCTCTGGAAATGTGAAGAGTGTTAAAAATGCACCCAGTGCCAATATCACATCTTCCCTGCTGCATGCTTGGAACAAATGTCACCGCCTGATACTTGCCAGGAAGCCCTAGGTCAGTTACGGTTGTAGCAACCCAGTGCCTAAAACTCCCTCTTTTCTCCATTAAGCCATTTCCTGGTGAACATGGAAAATGTCCCATGAAGCATATGGGAATTTCAAAAGTCAGTTTTATTTAGGAAACTGGACAGATAGGAACTCAGCGACTGAGTTTTCCTTAAAGGAGGATCCAACCCTTTGCAATTGCCTGTGATTTGTGTCCTGCAAACGATGAAACAACAGAGGAAACAACATTAATTCATGGATCCAGCGGAATGCTGCCAGAAGGTAGTGGCTATTCAGTGAATAAAAATGTGCTGTTGGAAAAGGAGGGTGTCAAAGGCAAATTAAACTGTAAATTAGAGCAAAAATAAGGCAAAGTCAGCAATGCAGAAGGAAGCAGTTGTTCAGCCTGTGTTGATACATCACTTAAAGAAGTCAAAGTTTGCACTGTTTTGGTCGGGCTCCTGGCCTGCCCAGGTTGGCAGATGGGTCCCAGCCTGCCCCCAAGGTCATCTGAAGCAGGAGTTGGATGAGGAGGAGGAAGGGAAGCACAAGGTCCCAACACCCCCGCAAGGAAACACCGCAGTGCCCTCCATCCATCCATCCATCCATCCATCCATCCATCCATCCATCCATCCATCCATCCATCCATCCATCCATCCATCCATCCCCTCAGAGTGCTGATCCACCCCAGGAATCCTCCTCCCCAGGGCAGGGCCTCGGCCATGGCCCAGGAACAGCCCCTGGGCACGGAGACAGCCCTGAGGAGCACGGGGAGACAGAACCTCAGGGCGCCCCGAGCCGCGACCCTGTCTCTCGCGCTTCCAGCTGGGAACCCATCCAAGTTATTTTACGGCGTGGCAGAATGGCAGGACAGTTCAGCTGGTGTGTGATGTGATGGGCCATAGATCTCCCTGCACTGCTCAGCACCAGCACGGAAAAAAACCCTCTAAAACAGCCCATAAAACTTCTGCGTGAGGAAGAGTGTGGATATACTTCTTTAATATTTCTGCTGCTTGCTGGGGATTACACACGACCCAAAGCACCACGTCCAGGGTAAAGCTGGTTGAGCATTCCCCAGAAAGGGAATTCTGTTGGGCTGCTTCAGTCAAAATGTCTCTGAAGAATATAATGATTTGGATTCCTTTTCTATCAAAAGTGCTTTCCTGCTGCACGCTGGATTTTCCAGGAAGACACATCCCAGGCACAAAGCTCCATCCCAGGAGCAGGAGGAGCCTCACGGCCAGCGCTGTCCCCACAGCCAGGCCAGCCCCAGGCATGTCCCCGTGCCCACACACCAGTTCCCACTGGGACTGAGGGCCCGGGCGATGCCATTGTGTGTAACCCGTGGCAGGATGTGGCTGCACGGTCCCTTGCTGGGCCCTTTGTTGTGGTGGCTGTTCCAATGCATTAATCTTCTCCAGCCGACTGTGTCTTGCATTATCAATCTTTCATTAACATATCCCCTTTTTCCTGAATGCTGTTGTGTGGTTGTTTTTTTTTTTTTAATACAAGGATTAGTGCAGCTGTGTCTCATCAGACCTCTTGTGTCTTTTTTTGGGACTTTGTAAGGGACCCTGATTAAAGAATCTCTCAGCTGTTGTTCTCTTCTGCATTTTTCCTTCTGTGTTGTCACGGAATATTAAGAATCTCATTGTTTCCTTTTATAATTATGTTAGTGCTTGGGCACGTTAAAGGAAAAGAAAGTATTTTTTACTGAATCCTTCCTTCCCGCCTCACCGCCCCCCCTCATTTTTTAACTGAAAGCCACTTGGAAATGCACAGCATGGTTTTAGAAGCCCCGGCAGAGGAAGTGGGTCTGGGTTCTCCTCCACTACCATCTGCTGATCTCGTTGTTTTCAGAGACTAATCCTCCCTAATTGAGTTGTAACTCGAACAGAGCCTCCATTCACACAGAACGAGCTGCCCACCTCTCGCTGTGGTGCCTTCTCTGGCTGTAGGTGCAGGACAAGGCAAGGCTGCAAAAAGATTGCAAGATAAAAGCCACTGGAGTGTCCACTGCTGAATAAACCTACTGGCCACCTAGATGAAATGCAGCTTGAAGAAAAACCATCTAAAAAGGCCTGAAAGTCTTCCTATTCTTAGCAAAAACTACCCTTAGTTTTATTTTTAACTGACTTGTTGACTTAGAGCCTTCACCTGCTAAATACAGTTAGCAGGTGAAGGTAGTGGCCACACAATAGACTTTTAAAGCTGCAAATGTATGGATATGTACATTTTTCTTAAATGACATTTTCACCTTGAAGCATCCCTCCGAATTCAGGAATTCTGTGCAGTGGTGGTTTTAAAACCTCAGAAGCAGTTTAGGGATCTCTGTCCTTTAAATCTACAGACTATCTGGATTGCTCCTGAGAAGCACACAACAAAACTTCCCTCTTTTTGCAAGTGACAGAATGCAGATATTTTCATTCAATGTCATCACAGAGTGCTCTGTAATTACAGGAAAGGAAATTAGGAGGTACATGTGTAATACAAACTGCTAACTACTTTCAGCTGGCAGCACTATGTCCTTGCATGAAAATCATCCTATTACATTGCATGACTGTGCATGAAATGTAAAGCTCATGGCTCCTATAGGACACAAAAGGTGGGAAAAAAACAAATACAAAAATGATTTGAGTTGCCACAAGAAATAAGGCTAACATTTGCTTTCCTTGATCCTTCTGCTCCCTTCTCTCCAACAAGGTAGAATGCAAAATTTTATTTAGTCTTTGCAGATATTTCTATTTGCCCAACCTCTCAGAAATACGAGATGATTCCTAGAAAAGCATTTTAATTTGATAAACCTAAGAACAGGAGATTGAAAGAGATCATGTGAAGAGGGCTAAAAACAGGGTTCATTTTCATTTCAGGGATGAGAACGTGTTAATGTCAATGAGCAGTTAACAGTGCATCTGGTCCTGTACAGAAATAACAGTTCCACAGAACTCCAGCCAGGAATTTTATCAATTATGTAGGATCTGAATGTGAATGGAAGGCAAGGAACAGATTTTCAGTGCTCTGACGTGCTCACATTGTAACATCTCGCTGCTTTCTTCCACCCTTGTGGCCAAATTTCATCCTCAGGGATGTGAGAAATATCTGAATGAACTTGGGCACCACCTGAAGAGTTCCCCTTCTCCACATTGACATTATTTGCTCTTTTGGTACACACCAAAAATGTCCCCAGAAAAATTTGGCAGCTATTTTGAGCAAGATTTATGTACTTATCCTTAACAGGTTAAAAGAATCCCTTCCACACACAAAGATTTCTTTGGAAATTTCTTCTTTGCATGTGCCAAACAGGAAATTCTCCTTGAAAATGGACAGAGTTTGTTCTGAAACACGTAAAAGAAGCCACCACCAAAACAAGAGATGGGTTATCTGGCAGAGAAGATGGGAGCTGTGATTTGCTGTGTTCCTGGAAACAATGAGCCAAGAACAAAATGCCGCTGGAAAATACTTTTATTCACAGCCCTTCCAACAGCCAGCCTCTCTTAGCACACCTGGATTCATATTTTCCTTCATTTTGCACTAAATAATCACCCTGTGGGCCACCTACTGCCCTTGATGTCGGAGGGAGTTGTGTGCCCAGACTGAGGACAATCTACTACTCCTCAGATCTAGAGTGGGTTTTTTTCCAGCTTCACAAGAAGCTATTTTCGAGGCTTGGCTATAAATTCATGGAAAAAAACCCTTGAAATTTACTATCCTGTCCTGAGATACCTATGAAATGTATGATAGTTTTTACAATTCATAAAGTAAAATAAGGATGATTTACAGCGTTCTGCCATGGCTGGTGACAGCCAAGGACACCCGCGGCACACTGCTCTTGTACCACAGCCCATAAAAAATGCCACAAGTCCTCCCAGAAAGGGAATCAAGCCCTCCCAGCACCCCTGTGGCTGTGGGAGCCGTCCCTGGGAGGTGGGGATGGGGTTTATTCTCCGTAGCTGTTCCTTTCCCTGCTCCTCACAGCCCCGGGGATCTGGCAGGCTTTGCACAAGTCAAGGATTTACCTCCTGTTCCTTCTCTCCTTCTAAGGACCAACACGAGGACTCACACAACTGGGCTGAAGCTGCAGTGTGAGACTTTTCCTGAGATCACCCTCCTGCTGGTGCTGGTAAATCCCAGTTCACTGCTCAGCCCAGGAAAAGAGACTGTGTTAGAGGAAGGAACAATCCCATATACTCCCACCCGTGTCACAGGGGATTATACAATCACTCCATCCGCTGCCTTCTCCAAGCTGGATTTCTTTCCTGACCTGAGAACGAAGTGCCTGCTCTTTTCCTGCAGAAACAGTTTTTGTGAGGGCACAGGGACCAGTGGACAGCAATTACTCGGCTTTTATTAGATCCAAACTATCACAACAGAGCAGCCTCACCTTATTTACATGACCAGGGCAACAAACTCTCTTTTCATCCTTCCATGGCATTGCCTCCAGAACTGTGCAGACATCAACTCCACTTTCCAGGCATTCTCCCCAGCTACCAGGAGCAAGAGAGGCTGATCCAACCAGAGATTGTGTCCTCCTCTTTCCATGCAGTGTAGCTGGGAAAGAGGAACAAACCAGCTCCACCTTTTCCAATGGTTTTGAGAATCTGGCTGCCCTTAATGGCAAAAGGAGGGAGCTTCAGGGGGTTCCTCCTGATTTCTGAGGGATCCCAGTGGATCAGGGCTGCTTGGCAGGGTAACATCTGGAGGAATGACCAGTCCTACTTCAGGCAAACCATTTTCACCACCTGATCATGCCTACAGTTTTATTACTGGCTGTGCCTGCCCCAATGTCTTCAGGACCCCACTCTTTCCTCTAAGCAGCTATTTCCAACCTGGTGGAGAAGAAAGGATTTCATTTCAGACACACCACAGAATCATTACAAATAACTTCAGGTAGTTTACAAAGCCAGCAACAAGCCTGTGCTTTGAGAATGGAGTTCATCACAGGACCTCAATGAGGCTGAGTTTTCAGCAAACAAATTTGGCAGTGGGGAGCTACAGGTCACTCCCTCAACCTCGCCAGGTGAAGCAACAATTCTTTCTGTTCACTGCCTTCCTCGGCTCGAGGAAGGAAAGACGAAGAGCTTTGAATGACCGTCTAAAATTTATTTTATCAAGATTATCACAGCAGCACGTTACCTCTACATGCAAAAGGAATTCCCAGTTGCAAGACCAGAACTGCCACATCCCAGCCTTAGCTTTGTTCCAGACAAAGTGAGCTGCCCAACATTTCCTCTCTGCAGGAATGACACATGGGCAAGGACCTCGCTCATCAGCTGGAAAAATGCAAAGCCGTTTATTGCGCAGTCAGAATTCCCTAAATCCCAGCACCCAACAGGATATCACATCCTATAAACAGGAAAGATGTTCCCCACAGTGTCCCCCAATCACCTGGGGCATTGCACAGGTTTTACCTATGATGGTAACAGGCAAACAATGCCCTATAAGGCCACAAACTGCAATGAACACTTCTCACAGGCCCAGGCTGTCCATAAACACACAATCCTCTCTCAGTCCGTCCCCGGTGACCTGGATGCACTCCCAGGGTCACCTCCGGGCCCAGGACAGAGCCCCTCTCTCTGATCCTCAGGGCCTGTCTCTCTTCCAGCACACAGTGCACCCCAACACCTCTCTGCTTCTCCATTAGCAAAACAAATAAAATAAAACAGTGAAACAAACAACCCTCACTTAAAGCCCTCCCTCAAATTAAGCAACGCAAGGGTTAAACGGATAATATTTTAGCAAGCTTTGAAAACAATGTCTGACGATCTAATGCTCTCTTTCCTCGACAGATGGCTTAGAAGAAATCTGGGAAGCCTTACCCATGGAAAAAATTACTAGCCTTAAGAACAATTCATATAACATATCTGAACACATGGCTGCCTTTCAACACTTATGCCTAAACTGGGAATAGGATTCAAAAGCCACCATCCCCGAGGAGCTTTTCTCCTTGCAAAGATCCCACGTCGTGGCTCTCTTCTCCCTCTCCTCAAACGCAGCCTTGCCACGCTGTTTGCTGAGCTGAGGGACTAAAATAAAACCAGCGTCTCCACTACCTTATAAAATGTTGAAATACTGCTTGGTAATTTTACAGATAAGAACTTACTACCATGAATGAATGGCCTCTAAGTATTACGAGTGTTGGCAGAGTAGATGAAGTTTTTTCAACAAAACCAGCTTGGGGAAAAAACATAAGAAAATGTCTCAATTCACTAGTATAAAAAAAAAAAAACAAGGCAAAGCTTTGCAGCTCCCTAACACTAATATTTAATTAAAACTAAATTCAGGTATATATTTAAATAAAATTATTTAGATATAAACAGCATAAAAACGCCAAGAAATATTTCTATTTAATCTCTTTTGTTAATTGCAAAAATAAAATGCTTTTACAATTTCTCACAACTACGAAGCAACGATAAAAATGACAATCTACCCAAGCGTGAAGATTTGGGTATTTTCAGTAATCCAAGCCTTATCTTCTAATTGCCCTCACCCTTATACTTTCCCAGTCAGTGCCCTGTGCTCAGGTATGGTGCAGCCTTTGCCATCCCACCCCGTGTCCCATACCCCTACTGATCCTTGAATCCCATAAAACTATAGAGCAATCCTATTTGCTATTCACTGAACTGATTGCCGAGTGTCCCTAACTGCTCTGCTGATCTTTGATGGCCATGTAAGTGTGAGGTGATCAGAAACTCCCAGCACACGATGCCCATCGCTGTAAATCCCCACACCAGTGTCTCGCACAAACCCATGGCTGTTCTGGCAGGAGCATCCCGGGGCAGCAAACCCTGGCAGGGGCTGTGCCCAAGTGTTAAATCCCAGCTCCTTCCAGCTCCTGATGGCCCCGGCGGGCTCTGGGCACACTGTCCTGCTGGGAGGGCTCCGTGCTGCTCTCCAGCCTTGGGGAGCTCCTGGAGCCCCATCAGCTCTCCACTGCCACAGCCCCTGCAGGAGCCTGAAACCCACCCAGTGCCTGTCCAACCCCCCAGCAGTGAAGTGACACCTCGGGGTGACCACGCTGAGCTCAGGCCTCCAGCTCCTGCAGGGACTGCCTGGGGCTGGCTGATGCACAGCCCCAGCCCCAATAGCACCATAACCTCAGCGGGATGGACCCTGCATCCCCCTGCACCCAGCTGAGTGCCCCGTTGTCGCTGTGAGCGGCACTGACGACGAGGAAGGGCACGACAAGTTCAGACGGAAAGCCGTTCTGATCTTTATTAATTAATTCATTCATCTTTTATAACAGGATTCGCAAAGAGTGTGTTGAATGGCATAAGACAGTTGGGTGCTCGGCCATCCCCCCCTTGAGGGGATTGGTCAAGCTCTAAGACACTTATTCCAAAATATCAGAAGGCCAGAACCATAACAATCCTGCACAACAAACCCAGGTGCAAGATAAGGAGTTGGTTTACAAAAACCCACAGCAGTGTTTTCATAGCTTCTGTGAGAGCTGCAAAGTTCTCACAGAACGCTGCAGAAAGCTGAGAGATTTCTCTACCAAAGCTTTTCAGCATCTACACCCCGTCCCATGGGCTCATCCCAGAGCCCCATCACAGCCACAGCCACCCAGCCTGGGACACCCACCCTGCCCGGGGACACCCACCCAGCCTGGGACACCCACTGCACCAGCATGTGCTGCAGCTCGACTCTCTTCCCAACCAACACCTTCACCTACACAGCCCCAAAACATTCCTGTAGCTGCCACACACCCCATCCCTGTCCCTGCCACAAACCCCATCCCTGTCCCTGCCACACACCCCATCCCTGTCTCACACACCCCACTCCTGCCTCACACACCCCACTCCTGCCTCACACATCTCACTGCCCTGGATTTTATTTGCTTTATTTACACCCATGCAAGGCCACCCCAACACAGCTCTTGCAGCTCCAGTCTCACAGTCCTGCTGGTTGTTCAGGACTGCTGCTGGGGGGAAATGGAGGTGAGAGAAGCTAAAGGGACTCTGGCTGCTGTTTCACTCTCCCACAGCACATGCTTTAGTCGAGTGGACGCACTGCCACTTGAAAGGACTTCCTTCCAGGCACCAGAAGACCAGGATGTTTGCAGTGATAGCATAGTCAATAAAACAGGGAAACCTGGGATCAGGAAACTCACAAGCTATGCTTTAATAACACTTCTGTAGACTTAACACCGTGCTCTGCACCCAAAGTGCATGGGCAGCTGATATAACAGCAAATTCATCCACTTAATTATTTACTAAAACTGCACAGTGTGACATCCATGTGTTCAGCTCAGTGGATAACTTCTGATTCCTTCCCTCATTCTGGCCCACTCCCCACATTTTCTGCCAGTCGTTCCCAGCTGTGGCCTAATTAGGATGAACCTAGAGTGCTTGTTTTATGTTTATTTCCCTCTCATCTCTCTTTCTTTCATGGTTTTGCCCCAGTCAAAGTGTTGCTATCATTTGGAGACTCTCATCAAATCCTGGCTTCCTAAAGACCACCTAAAGTAGTTTTTAGCTCTTCGCATCACAATGACATAAAAGGCAGAGTCATTTTGGGGTGATGTCATTTTCTCTGTCCATTGTCTTGTCAGCTAAATTCTTACAGGACAGATTAAATTCTTCGGCTTCCTTTAGGAAAAGGGTTAAGATATAAGACTTCCCTAAGTGATTATGTTTGTGTCTGCCTGCCAGTGAGTGAAATAATGACAACACACCTTCAGCAGTGCTTTAGTCCCCTCCTAGAGCCCTTTGTTATCCACCAGAAAAACAGGAGGTTCCATCCCAACTCTGTGCTGACCCCCAGCATGGTTAATAATAAACCCTGCAGCAGGTGATGGTTATGACAATAAATGACATGAATGATGGATATCATGTAGAAGGGACACCTCAGCGTTCCTGCTATTGGGAACAGAGGTCCTTCCTTCCATGTCCTAAGCAGCAGCAGTTCCCACTCCCACCCTCCAGCGTCAGCTTTCCTTTGGCTGTGCCTCTTCCCTCCCTTCCCTTGCTCCCTGATCTCCAGATCAGCATGCACTGCCACCTCCCTCCTTTCTGTATCCTGAGTTCCTAGAAGCTGGGTCTGAGCATAATTGGTTCCAACTCCCAGGCACTCTGAGGAAGCAGGGAACAAGCCGAGGGAGCTGCTGCACAGAGGCTGAAGGACGGAGAAGCCCTCCATCACCCACGCTGCACACACAGAGCTGAATGACAGCCAAAAACGCACTGTAAATAGACTTCCTCCCTTCTGCTACCCTTGCACAGCACGAAAAATCCCCCCAAGGAACCCAGGGACTCGAGATGCACATCTACCTCTGCTTTGGGACATCTCTATTACCAAACCTCTGCAGGCAGCATTCTTCTGTGAAAATCAGTAGCACAAACACCAGCCTGGCCACCACGCACCCCATTTCTCTTATCCAAGGTCCCCTTTTTCTTCTTTTCAGTCCTTCAATATTTGACTTGTGGCATTTCTGCATAGCTTGAGGACACAAAGCCATTGTGTCCTCACACAGCAGTGTTGTGTAGGCTGTAGGGCTGAACTGTGTTGGCACCTGGTTTGTCAACTGGTGCCAGGAAACAGTGACCAGGAGAATCCTCCTCTGCAAACCTCCTGCAGGGTCAGGGGGATGGATAAGTCTTCTCTTTTCATTAATTTTCTAACAAAAATAACTGATGGGAAGCATTTCATGCCCCACCTCAACCTGCCACAGCACAAGCTGTTTGCTCTTCATTCTTCTGTGATTATCAGAAAATCATTAATTTTTCTTGTGGCGTTTCCAAGTGAATGAGAATAAAAGGATCGTCACAAAAGAGCAGTGACAACACGGAAAGGAGTAACCAGCATCAAAATTGAATCTCTGGTTTAATTATGTGGGACTCATCGAAAGGAATCCTCTCTTGTTCCCAATATTGCTGTTTCTTTAGACAGCCGTGCACAAAGCCAAGGGAAAGGTCTGGTGTGGCAGCCACGGGGGCTGAAGAAACAGAAACCAGGCACTGCTGCAGGGACTCCTAACAGTAAACACCTGAAAGCAAAGGGGAGTATGAAGGCACACAAATCCAGAGAATAAACAGTCCCTGGCCTTCGGTTATTCCTGTAACTCTCCCATATTCAGAAAAATACCTCCACCCTCCGACGTGGGGATTAGATGGGTAGGAATCCCCCGAGTGTAAAACAGGGTATTCTCCACTAATCTCGCTGGACGGACGTGCAGCATCACATCACTAATCTGGGGCACACAAAGCAGCTCTGCATGAGCCAGCTGGGGGGGTGCAGAATCCTTGATTTAGCAGACATGGCCTTCTAATAAACACAAAGCCAATCTGTACTTAATGTGTTTAGGGTGACCTCTGAAGCACAGAGTTGCCTCTCAGTGGTCTCGTGCAGATTTCAGAGCAATTAATAAACTGCAAATCACAGAAAATGCAATTGCTTTGCACAGTCAAAGAATCAGATCCTCTGGTACTAGAAACCACATTGTACTTTACACTTATGTGACTTATTTCATTCCTTAGCCATATCATGAGCTTATAAAAACCTTTTCATTAAATTAATGCTCTATGTCTCCTTCACCATGACGTGCCTGATTAAAATGCCACTATATATTTTTTCCCCCTTTCTTAAAGGCCTAATCCCATAATACTTTATAAAGATCTTATGTAGAGATTGAGCTCTTTTTTCCCCCAAACCTTTCATCTTATTCAGTTTGATTAGGGTCATGGGGCCAGGCTCATCCCAAGCATAATTCCACTGGAGCCAAAAGAGCCACTCCGCTGATCAGAGCAGAGCACAGAAGCAAACATTTGGTGCCCTACATTTGGCAACACAAAAGGATAATGTTGTATTTATTCCCTTTTCAGCCTGAACAACACTTTGATAGATCATTTGAGATGCTAATGAGTCAAACAGCCTTTTACAAGAGTAAACACTCCAAATATAACACGCTCCCCACATTCTCTCCCTGTTCTTCATCCTTTCTCCAAACCTTCCAGCCACTGCCACAGTGACCACTTTGGATGTGATGGGCTGCTGAAGCTCTCAGGGTGGAAATCACCTCGTGCAAGTTGTTTGAACCAGTCCATCCGAGACTGAGCCGCTGGAATCCCCCTCTCTGCTTAAAAGGCAGAATTCACCACTATTGTCTCAAAGATCTTTGTCTCCCTACCAACCACGCAGCAACTTCGTAGTAACTTACAACTGGTTAAATTGTCCAGTTCTAATGTACCAGCTCTGTTACCTGCAATTTGAAATAAAGTCACCTAAGGACAAAAGTCACCAGACTATTAAAGATCAACAATATTGTTTTTTCACTTTCCCACCCAAAAACATTCCCAGAGTGCTGTAAATTCTGTCTTGTTTAACAAAGAGGCCTCGTACACAGGAGCTTCACTGAACAACCCACAGCTCTCCCTCATTTGGGATGAAAATGGAAAAAAAATGGAAGCTTAAAGGAAGAAGGGATAAGAAAACTGTCAAAGTCCTTGGACCTGCACTGTGTCTGAACTGCAAATATTTATAATTTTTATGTCATCCTATAAAGCCTGGACTTTGTAATCCATTCTATTTAACATCCTCTTTTAGGAGGTTGATAGTGCCCATTCACTTCACATACTCCAGGTTTACTGCTTTCTCATTCTGCTAATAATAAAAAGGTGCCACAGATAATTAAAAACAAACTCAGTCTCAGCATTCATTAAAGAAGAAAATAGGAACTTCTGAAAAGCTGTCACATACAATAAAGCAGTGCTATCTGCCCAGAATTACAGTGATTTCAAATGGATAAGTCTGGAGAACAAAATCCACCAAAATGCAGTTAAATTAATTGCTGTTTTACAAGGGGGAGCTTAAAAATGGAGTAATTAATTGACCTACTGCTTGTGACAATTTCCCCATAGTTAACAATCGCTCCTGCGAAGGATGAAAAACCAGCCCAGCTTCGTTTGAAGAGAGGTGAATTCAATCAGTGCAAACCAACAGTGCCAGTGTTTCTGTGATAGGGGAAGTGTGCAGGAGAAAATAAAGAATATCCGTGGAACAGGATCAATTCCAAACTCACTTTTATCTTTGCAACCTCACTGCACCCAACAGCATTATTTCAAATTAGGACTGGGGTTCTCCCAGTGCCCTGACATTGGGAATCTTTAGCCCTGGGCTCCCAGTTACCTGGGTGGAGAACAGTGTAATTTGAAACTAATTGAAAAAGTCATTTTAGTAGCGGAGATTTGGAAAAATATATGGGTTTATTCACTGTAGGGACATTTTATTTACTTGTTCATTACTCTGAAACAGATTGTGCAAAATACCTTGAAACACGGTTTATTAACGTAGCTGCAATTGCCTAACTTGTCATGCACAGAATTCCTAATAATTTAAATAAATTCTGAAAAAAAACACCCCAAACAAACAAAGCAGAGATTACACTCATATTCCAAAGACCTCTAGAGCCTGTGAAAATACCCAGGCACATTGTGGAAGTGCTGCCTGGAACGTGGAAAAGGCGCAGTGGGAACACAGATCCATCGGGATTCGGAAGGAGGAACACGGGGGTGGCAGTGCCCCACAGAAGGAACCAAATAGTGACAAATTATGAGCAGGGCACCCACAGAAAGGACGCTGCAATCCTAAATGTCAGGATTTCCACGGCAGTGCGGGGTTAGGAAAAGGGGAAACACAACAGACACAGGACGTGTGCGCACCGAAGCTTCACGGCAGGACGGAGCCCTCTGTCCTATCCCTCCCCTCCCTGGGGATCCCTAACACTCTGCTGGGGTTTTTGGCTGCCACTCGGTATTGGCTGACTCTGGAAAATGGGCAGTGACCCCAGTGTAGCTCTTTCTAAGCTGGGATTGTTCCAAGTAAGCCTAAGGGGGGCTGTTGCCCTCTCCATGCATTGCCCAAACTCGTGTTCACTGCAGGTCTCCCCCATTCCTGCTCACTTCCCTGAGCTCCTCTGGGTTTTCTTGTCACTTATAAAGTGTTTGATGGCTCAGAGGAGTTTTGCGTCATCTGAAAAACTGGAGTTCACTTCAGTCTCCAGATCATCAGGGAAACAAAAACAAATCCATCTTTTCCCAGTGCCAGAGGGCAGGGCTGGATGGGATATTGGGAAGGAATTGTTCCCTGGGAGGCTGGGCAGGCCCTGGCACAGGGTGCCCAGAGCAGCTGTGGCTGCCCCTGGATCCCTGGCAGTGCCCAAGGCCAGGCTGGACATTGGGGCTGGGAGCAGCCTGGGACAGTGGGAGGTGTCCCTGCCCATGGCAGGGGTGGCACTGGATGGGCTTTAAGGTGCCTCCCAACCCAAATGCTTCTTTAATCATCATCTGGCATAAGACAATCTCTGGCAGCAGGACATGGACTCTTCCCAAGCCAAGCAGTGATCATCACAGTCGTTGTTTCATCTAAGTCGAGAGCAACAGATTTTTTGACTTCTATTCAACCTTTGGTGCATAAACTCACAGCCTTTTTAAAAATGCAAATATGTAATATGCCCTCTGAATCCTTTTTATCCTCATCCTTCACTGATATCTTCATGCAACTCCAGCAGCCACAGGAGAGAATTTCCCCCAACAGAAGCAAACCTTGTCCGAACAGAACCCATTCACTCCTCTGCTCAGTGATTTTATTCTTTAGATGAACCCCTCCACCTCCCCGAGGACTGAAGTTGTGCTTATCAGGCCTTTGCCCCTCTCCAGGACTCCACCTAGAGCCTGCCTTGAAGCTTCAATGTGCATCCCAAAAACGTTAGGACTGGAATCAAGACAGGTGGAAATTCTGATTTGGAGCCAGATTTGATAGAAAATTCAGAAATACAGGTTTTGTAAAATCCCTCCTCATGTTTGTAAAAGAAAGCAGAAGATGTTTGCTTAATGTAATTTTTCTTACAGTTTATAAGCACCTAAAGATTTCAGATCAAAACTGGACCCTAAAGAAGAATGCAAATTTCACAGCTGTGAGAAAAATACAAGGTGTGAACAGCTTGTAAATGTGGGGGGAATTCTCTAAATGCTGTGGGTTTATCCCTTAGAAATAGTTCTAATTCTATGAACAAGCACACTGGAAATTATCACAGTTTCTATGAGGTTTTTCAGTGCCATGTCAAGGATTTTGATGACATCCTGATTCAGTGGTCAAGAGATATGAATGTGCATTGTTTTTGTGATTTAAGTCAATTTGAATATTAGTGATCCCTCAATATAAAATATCATAAAATCCTCTTAAAACAGGTGTAATTTGGGGGTCTTGGTAGATGTTTGGAGGTTTATTGGTTTTGATTTTTTTTTTAAAGTCCACAAACATATGAAAAAATGTACGAAACCAGCCCAAAATACACTAGGAATTATATTTCCTTGTTTAATTATTCTATCGTTCATTCCTCCCTTCCACACACGCTTAAAAAATTAAGTCAGTGGATTTTACTTGAAGAGAATTATTACAAGATGTAGATAACAGCTGATGTTTTCTGGTGGGCAATGGTTGTGGAACGTGCACCACCCGATCAGATCATTCAATCAAACACAAACCTCAGAGATCCTTCCAGCTAAGGATTAATTGCACCGACTCCAGGCAGACAAAATACACTTTGGCACTGCTTCTGACAGATGAAAATAAAACAAACAATAAGGATCAGCTTGCAGCTAACAATATGCAAAATTAAAGAATATAGCGATTTTAAACTTTTATGGGAGAGCTGATTAGCTTTTGTTCTGAAAGCTGCAAAGAGGAGCCCTTGCTGTTAATCTCGTTCCTCATCCACCCAGCAAACAGAGGCAGCAGCCTCAGACCCTGCCCCTCGCTCAGGACAGCAGACTCCGAGCCAGAGCTGCTTGGCAAAAACACCTTTGGTTTGAATTGGTCAGAAGTAGAGCAGTAAGAAACCCAAATTATCTCTAAAGGCATCGGAGGCTGTGTAAGCTGATTGTAATAAAGTGTGTCCTACGCATTTTCCATCTGAAGGTTAAATTCTCAATTAATGTTTCAGCGTGTTGCCATCTCAGCTGAGTGTGGTTGCTAATTGCAGTGAAATGATCCTTTCCTAAAGCTTTGGATTCACGTGCTGGATTCCAGACACAGTCAGACATCTCTGAGAGTGCCGAGGCCCAAACCAGAATCACTGCAAAAACCCCAAATTCAAACACCAACATGACTTCTCAGATTACTGTTTTAATTTTTTCTTTTTCTTCTGGAAATGTAAAGATTTGTTATTCTTGGTTATGTTTAGCCCACACTTTTCAGACTCATTTATTTTTTCTCTTGAAAGCAAAAATCTTCAATAGCCAATATCTTAAACACTCTTCCATAAAATGTGTAGAGAATAGAGTGCACAAAGAAATATTTCAAAGTTGAGTACCTGAATGGATTTTATCTACAAATAATCGGCTTAAAAATCTAATCTACTGCAGACCCAGAATTAACGAGCATCCTACTGATGAAGAATATTCCAGAACATACTTTTCTTTGTTAAAAGCCTTTTAATATCTGCCAACTGCACCTTTCACAGTTTTGTGCTAGTGACCACAAAGCATTTTTTATTTTCTCTTGGCATTAAAAAATTCCAAGCACCTATAAAAAGATCTATATTCTCTACAGATTCCAGCTCCTTCTCACCCTACATCTCCTCCAGGGCAGAAGCAGCTCTGCACCATGAGAACTTCAGAGTTGTCCTGTCCCTCTCTGAGCTTTTGCTGAGCCTGTCTGAACACATCCTTTGGTTCATAAATGACGACAGGGAACAGTGACCCTGGCATGGAAACAGCTCCAAACCAGATGTCATCCCAGGAACAAAGATTACATCTGAGAAAGCACAAATTCTGATGGAACCCTCCCTGCTCAAGGCTGGAGCCCAGAAGAAAAGCAGCCATTAATTAATTCAAACATCTTACTAAAACCAAAAAAACAGCATTTCCATGGTAGTACAGCTAAATTCTTTCGCAGGCTACAGGTACAAGTGAGGCAGCTTGGAATTTTCTCTTCTGTCAGAGAATCAAGGAAAAAAGTGAGAATGTTTAGGCCTAAAAATATAACAGCAACACCTACCACAGGTGAGCGAGGCCTGGGGCCCCTGCCCAGCTTCCCAGAGCATCCAGTCTGCCTGCTCAGAGCCATTCCCACCGGTGAAAACACAACCTCACCTTCAGAGAGCTGCAGAGAACCCTTGGGGCACAGTCCCTTAAAGGGACTCTCTGTCCATTTTTAACTCAAATTGCAGGTGAACAGACTGCAAGCTACAAAACAAACGGCACTTTAATATGTTTAAGAGATGCAGATTTCTCACCAGCTCACCAGGGCACAGGTGAAGAACGCTTAAATTATCTCACAAAGATATCCTGTGAGTCAGTAAAAATGGACAAAGTGAGGCACAGAACGCCTGGAGGGGTTTGGGGTGGATCAGGATGGAAAGCCCTGCCTGAGGGTGGGGGTCTCTCAAGGTCCAAAGGGTCATTCCAGCCCCAAATTGTCCCCTCCGTGCCCTGTGCACCCAGGCAGCCAAACCTCCACTCACACTGACCCCAGCTACCTCTGCCAGTGCACATAAAGAAACTACAGCTAAAAAACCCCAATAAATGAGTGCATACAGGGCTGTTAATTAACACAGGGACCCTTCAGCTATGCTGGGTGTTTTGAGAGGATTTGGGGATGTTTTAGGTTGTAAACTACATAATTTCCTTGCATTTAGACAACATGAGCCAATTTCTGTTGCTAACTCGCCAGTGCTACTGAGGGAAGACCTTCAGACTATTTTGAAGCTTACAACTTTATTATCCCTTTTTTTACTCAAATACGGTGATGAGGCAAAAAGAAAAAAATATCACAAGTAAAGAGTACAAAAGAGGAAGGAAAAGTCTAGGAGATAAAAAAACATTAAAAAGATTGCAGGGCAGTAAGAGTGGAAAAAATTACCTAAAAATGATATCACATGAGGTAAGTTTTATATCCAAAGGTGGATTATAATTTTGGGTTTTACATCACCTAAGATTGGGTTTGTTTTTACAACCCACCTGCTCTCCTGTATAGCTGTGGAAAGGCTCCTCAATGTCAGGCCATTAATCTTGTGACCCTTAAAACATTTCTTTGTTTAAAACTATGAAGAAAGACCTTCACTCAAGCACAGTTGCAATCAATGGAGAAAACATTAATCACTTGAGAAGTGGTGTTTTGAGACTCATGAAATTGAAATGAATCACAATATGAAAAATGCAATTATTTTTAAGGGCTTTGTTTTGTTAACATTCAGTCACTCAATCTGCTCTCTTTGCTCCTGTGTTTTGAGGGGGAGGAAGGGGCTCCAGTGCTGGTTTGGTGCTGGGTACCCGCTCCCTCCATCGTCCCCTGCACAATTCCCACCTCGTGGCCGTGCCTGTTCCCACTCTTATCTCCCCATCCAGCGCCTCAGCTCAATCCCACACACAAACAAGCCTGGATTTCCCCGTGGCACGGCAGGATGATTATCTGTCCTTTCGTGAGACATTTTTTTTTTTGTTTGAAGAGGCTCTGCTTTCCTCAGAGAGCCACTAAGACAAGCATTCAACCTTGGAATAAATAAAGAATTCACTTTCTGACTATTTACTGACCTATTAGCTTTGAAAGGCTCGTTTATCTAATAGGTCTGGGTCCTGCAAAGGACCCCATAAATTGGTGTTCAGAACCCCACAAATTGGTGCTCAGGGCACTGTGCCAGTGAACCAGTTTGCAAGTACAGTTTGGGACAAGAGTAAAAGCCAGCTGATGGTTCCTGTGACTCCCCCTCTCTGGCAAAGCAGCTGAGGCTGGGCAGAAAATCAACACTGACTTCCTGACAGCCAGACCAGAGCATCACATGGGACATCAGTCAAACGTGTGAGAGAGCCTGTGGGGATAAATGGGGGCTACCAGAGCTAGACAAGTGCAATGGCCCTGATAGACATATTTGAAAACCACTCACAGAAAATGTTCAGGTTTTACTGATGGTAAATAACCAAAAGTTTGATGCAAAGGGAGAGCTCAGTTATTTTGAATAAAGTATTGTTTTGCATCCTAGTAAGTCCTGAACTCGTTGGCAAAGTGGTCCAAGGAAGGTGTTGGGTTTTGTCTGGAGCAGAACCATGAGGTTGAAGTCAGAAAGGATAACTTTAGGTTTCTGCCGTGCTGGTGATTTTGTTTGCTAAATGTGAGGCGTGCCTGGCTGCCTTTCCTCAGAGAGCCCAAGATCACCTGACAGAAAGGAGCTTTCCTTTCAGCTGGCAGATTTGCCTGGGATTCCCAACACCAGAGGGGATTTCAATGGACACAGCCTGTCCCTACCAAATTTCAAAGAAGTTTTGCCACACAAGCAGCAAAGAACAAGTCCTTCACCCACAGGTGTCTGCTGACAGCTCCTACAGCACAAGAGCAGCTCAGCAGCTCTGTCAGCAACACTCCCAGGAATTTCTGCAAGCCACACTGTGTGAGTGAGCAGCAATCCCTGCCTGTGTTCAAGGATCACAGGATAGTTTCCTTTCCCAGGAAATAAATACCTCTGGAGAAATGCATAGATTGCAAATACAGATTGAGCAAAGGATGCCCTCAGCTGGAAGCTCTAAAGGCTGCTGCTCCGCACAGTGGCACCAAATTAAGCAGCACAATGACTTCAGCTCCAGGGAGGGAGGTACAGGAATCTCCCATTGGAATCCTGAGCTCCCAAAGGATGCATCAGAGTGTCGCTGTTACGTCTGAGGCGTATAAAGAAAACGCCACAGAGTGCAGGCTCATGAACAGTGGAAGCCGAAGCTTCTTTTTTAATAATTTTCTAACTACTTTTATAGGATAGATCACAAAAGTGTGTTGAGTGGCAATAGGTAATTGGTTCCTTGGCCATCCACCCCTTGAGAGGGTTGGCCAAGTCCTAAGATACCTATTCCCAAATATTTTCAAAGTCAAAGCCATAACAATCTTGCAAAGCAGCTTGCGAGTGCAAGAAGTTTATGGAACTGTGACCTTGTTTAAAATAGTTTACATAGGAAAGACAGTCTGCTCACAGAATATTGAGAAAAGGCTGAAGAGTTTCTCTGCTTCTAGCTTTTTAGCACCTACAGGGAGGTACAGGAATCTCCCATTGGAATCCTGAGCTCTCAAAGGATGCATCAGAGAGCTGTGGTTGTGGCCATCTGCACCACCCCTCCGACCCCAAAGTAGCAAAGAAGCAAAATAAACAGCAACAAAAATATAAGTTGTTCCTGGCACTGTTAAATTAGTCTGCCCACAGATCTGGGATAACCTAAATTCCCCAGGAAGACAAGAAGGTCTTTGGAATAAGATGAAAATTCCATCAAATGCCAGCCAGAAAATTGTGGTGACGCCACCAAACCCAGAAACCCCTTCAGTACCCTCAGGCCACAGGAGCTGTGGGGGAAGGTGGGCTGGAAATGGACACTGCCATAAACGATGAACTTAGAAAGGATAAATTAGTAAGGAATGGTCTTTGCTATCTAGTAGAAAAATTCAGCTTTTGAGGACAAATCTGGAAACCACCTTGCACTGTAACAAAATGCATTAATTTGGTGGGGTTTAAAGAGTTAAAAGCGGCTTTTGAAGCAGTTTAGGCACATGCAAAGTTCATTTGCCTGAAGATCTCATGTTCTATACAGAACATTTCAAAGAAAATGTAAAAGTACATATTTTTGTTCGTTCTCTTCCTGGCAAGGCCTTCGACTGTACAGGGACCAAACTTCTCCTCTGCTACAAAATTAACCAAAGAAACCCAAGCTGAATCCTGCAGTCATTTTTCATACTAATCTTCTGTGCAGAACTTTCCTCGTGGCCCAGACTCCAGGGTGTCAGTTTGAAACTTTCCTCTCTAAATAGCCATGATTTAATGGTACAGAAACCTGACTGCAAGCTCCAAACACAGAGCCCCTGCTCTGCTACAGATGTTTTCACCTGATGCTGTTGGAACCCGTTAATTTAAAAAAATTAAGATTTCATTTCTTCAGAAGAGGCAAATTCACACACATGCAGCTATAGAAGCACTTTTTATAGAGATCAGGGCAATATTTGCAAAATAATGTACATATTTGTCCTCATTTTTTGATAAACATCCCCTTTTTTTTTTTTTTTGAGGTAGCGTTCAATAAATTCTCACCCTCCTGTGGCTGCTCTGCAAATCCCTCCCTTTCACTCAAGGTCTGTGTACTAACCTGGATATTGCTGTCAGAGCTTACCAGGGATTTATAGAAGGCCACATTACATTGCTACAGAGCTGCAGTTTCTAATTTCATTTACACATCACAAAGTCCCCCGTGCTAAAGAGCAGCACAGAGAACTAGAGGCCAAACCTGGTCACTGAACCTAATATTTATCTTTTGCTAATTATTTTCAAATGACATGTAATGGAAATAATTTATTTGTTGGCCTATTTTTGTCTCATTAGCAACACTTGTAATTTCAATTAGGTTAATTAAGTAAAGTCCCACCAAGCAGGCAGCCTCAATCTTTTATTCCTTGCTAATTTTCCTCCGTCTCCGATGAGTCAAGCAGAGGTTTTGGTGTTGGGATAGGAGGGGCTTTGGCTGGAGGATGGTGACAGTTGTTTCATTAAACACAGGGATTTGCTAAAGCCTGGTGGGGCCAATTCAGCCATCAAATGAGAAATGCAACTGAGAAGAAGGAAAAGGGAAAAGGTGTGAATAGAAAAAATCCACAGGGGAAGAAATGATGCGAGGGATTGCCAGGGAGGGGAAATACACTCATGGTGGCTTCGGTCTGTGAAGGATGCTGTGCCTTACATAAACCAAAAACCAAATTTTAGCAACACATTTTGCCTTAGATTGAGGGCAGAGTGGAACCTGTAGCACAAACAATTCCAGCTCTGACTTGAAAAAAATCTTTCATTTCATTTTCTTCTCCCCATAACTTACAGTGCCTCACCTGTTTTGTGCTCTGAATTCGTGAATCGAAGGCCCACTTGGTAAGGATTGCTACTGCATGGGAATGCACCAAAGAACAGGTGGAAAGAGAAGCAAGAGGCTGCTTTAGTCTGCAAGTTCCAAACCCCAGCTGCAGAGCAGAAATAATGATCTCGCTGCCTTCCACAGAGCGCTGTGAAGCTCAGCATCACTTTGATGTGTGACATCATTCTACGTCCACATAATAAGTAACAAGCACCAGAAAAAGTAGCAATAATTCTTAGATAGTGAGTAGATACTTTATTTAGAGATTTGTCTTCAGACTAATACCTGGTGTAACAGGGATTTCACCAAAGCCACCTTCAAACGGGGATTAAAGCAGGGAAGTGTGTTTGTGTGCAGTTCTGTAACGACTGCACGGCAGCAGCTTCTGTATTCTGAGGTCACACCTCACTCTGGAAACCCAACAACACATCTGACAGGATCCTGTGATTAAAGCAGCATAATGAGGATAATAATGTAAAGAATAACAGCCTATTCACTGCTCCGGGTGAGGGCAAAAATTTATTCTTGAACACAAGCCCTGCACGCGGCACAAAAGTCCGTTTAAAGATGTTAAAGACATTAAAGTGGGTTTCAACAACTGCATGTCGCTGTGAGCGGCACAAGTGGTGAGGAAGGACACAGACAAGTTCAGGAGCAATAATAACCCATTTATTTAATTATAAATCAGTTTATATACCTTGGGTCGCCAGCATGGCATAAGGTCATTGGTCACCGACCATCCGCCTCCCGAACCCGTTGGCTGAAACCTTTCAGAATATTTTCCCAGACAATATCATAACAATACTGCACAACAACTGCAGGGGCAAGATAGAGAAAGTTCTGCTTACAGAACTGTAGCACTGTTTGTCATAGTTTCTGTGAGAAACTGAGCTCTCACAGAGTGCTGCAGAAAGCTGGAAAATTTCTCTGCTAACACTTCTCAGTGTTCACAAGTGCCCATTGACTGGGCTCCACAATACACCCAGTTCTGTCCAACTCTGCACAAGCACAGCTAAAAGTTTACTTTTGAAAGAAAATGTTGGAACAAAGAGGCATTTATTCCTTTGGCTCTTCCTTCCACTGCGCAAGCCGTAGCCATGCAAACACCCAACTGCCTTTATTTTTAATAAGCACTTACGTGGGGATAACTCGGTGCTGCTCGGGAACTTCAGACAGCTCTTGGAACAGATGGAAGCTTTACAGTACCTGAACATTGCTAAATACTGTTCTTAACACTAATCAGAATTTTAATTCTCATTGTCATACTAACCAGGTAAACCTGAACTAATTCTATTCTACTCAGTGACAAATTACCAGGCCTGCATTCTGCTTTTATTTATCTTGAGGCTTTTATCCATTTCTAGCTTGAACAACCTCCACTGAAGCCTATGTTTATCTAAGACCTGGATCATTTGACAAAATAAATAATAAGTGGTATTTTATCTCAGCAGCTCCTGAAAATTTTCTAAACATTATCAGGATGAGAGGTAAATTCCATTTTTATTGCCTAATCTTGAAGCATAACAGCATCACTGGTACGTGATTTTGAAAGCAAATTATTTGCTTTCTTGATGGTATTTTCTCTTCTGTCACAGTGTTGTGGTAAGTCCAGACACTCAGGAACAAGGAATTTAAAATCCTAAGGAAAAGGCAGTGATAAATTTCAGTGAGGGAGGATATTCTGGAAACATCCCATCCTCTACATGGAGCCTCAGCACTGTGGGTGCATCTCAACAGGAAAGGATATCAGTGGATAATCCCTTCTTTGGGATCCATTCCAAATTTACAATATCATCTAACTCAACTTGCAGCAAAACTGCAGCCCTGGGGATTATCTCAGGAGATTTGATTGAAATTCACTTTTCTAGAGAAACTCCTCAGCATTCTTTGGGAATCGAATATAAGCCAGCCTTGTTTGCCACACCTCTCACCTTGTATTTCTCTGTGCTCCTAATAGTCTGGCATTAAATGCTCCACAAAGGAGGGATAGCAACCTATACACGTGAGTTTTAATTTTGCTAATCCTCAGTTACAGCCCAAAAGACCAAAAATGCTTTATTTGATGCCGCTGTGTCCTCGCTGAGTTTTTCAAGGACTGTGCCCTGCAGAATACAATGGACTGCTAAGACATTTTTTCAGAAATGAGGTAAATTCCAGGATTTTTTCCACTGTTCTTTGTGGAAATCCGTATTCTAGCACGACGGGAAAGGATTGGGGGTCATTATCCTTCCTCATCCCCCTTGTTTCAGTGCAACTCAGAGCGGTTTCACAGGTGAATTAATGCGTTCTTACCCCACTTTGACAAAAGCAGAGCAGCCATCTAACAAACAAATAGTGTGCCAATACTTGTGAAACAGAACTGCCTATCGTACCTCCAAAACAAGCACCACAAAAACCAGGAAAGGGGCAACGTGGAACCACCTGGATCAACAGGCGAGACCCTTGCATACACGTGTCTTGGGGTACCAGCACAGGCTGGTGCGCAAGGTTATCACTCATCCTTTATCTATAATGCTCTGGTTTTTCCTATTACCAATGAATAATAAAGAATGAAGCAATAAATGAAAGCAATGTCTTTTAAAAACATTATTCTGTCCCAAAAAAATACCCTAAATTGCATCATTTCTTTATTTTAAAGTCGTCCCAACCCCGACTACAAATATAGGGGATCAAAAATTTATATCACACAAAATATAAGGAGACATTTGTTCCTTAATCTCATGCTGGCTGGTTCAGGAGAGTCTTAGCTCTGCTAAACATCTGAAATTAAGTTGGGCCCCACAAAAGCTTGGACCAGCTGATAAGGACATAAATAAACAGAGATACACAAATGCAAGAACAACAAAAGCTGATCCTCAAGTCAAAAGCTCCAAGAATATTCGAGTATCTCATTTAGCTATAAATTTATATAAATTTAGCTTCAGATTTTTAACTCTTCTTCCACTCATGCTTTTCTGGTGTCTTCCTTTCAACAGCAGATGGCTCAAAATGAAGATACAATTCCTGACTTCTGTTGTCACCACTAAAATCTCCTCGCTTGACCTCAGTGATCCCAGACCTCTGAAGGGACTGTAGGAAAAAAACCCTTTGACTGCCCTTTCAAGTGGTCTGAAATCTGCACATGAGCAGAGATTAATCAATATCTTTCCCAAGCCCATGTTATTAAAATATTGAGCCATTTCTTGCTCTCCTTATCAAATGCTCATTATTGACACACAAATACTTCCAGTCAGAGATGCTCAGGGTTGATTCACTCAATATTTCTTTGGGCAAGAAGTCTTTGAGTGAAATTCTTCGTATCATAGGAATTTTAATTATTTTGATAATAGGAATTTGATTTCAATTGAATGGCACCTGAACAAAGTAGGTTTGGTTTGTTATCCTTATGACTTCTTAGAGGTTTTATTCTTAGGGTTAAAACTTTCCCATTATCTGGTGTTCCGATGCTGAACTTCTGAAAAATGTTAAATGGTTTTAACAATGCCAAATAAATGCATTCTCACAAAAGCAGGCACAAAAGCAATAATTTTTAATGGTGTTATTATGTAAAAACACCACACTACTCATCAACATTTTAAGAGCTCATTGAAATAATGAAGTGGCTCCAGTTATTTCCATTAAAAGGTTTATAAATAATATCTGCTGTTTGCTGCCTTAGGAGAGCTTAGCTGGGTAATAATTGAAATGTCAATACATCTTCCTTGTGAAAGTTTCTACTACTGAAAGCAGCATCTGGCTTCCTGTAGGAAAGACATGGAATTCCCACCTGTAGGAAGAACATGGAATTCCCACCTTGTGCTCCTGCCTCACGATTTGAACAGTGCAGCAAAGCAGTTCTTGCCATTCCCACTCAACAGTCTCTCCAATATTAAATAAAACCACATGTAAGGAAAAAAAAAACCCTATTTCACACTCACTCATGTAAATACAATCTCTTTAAAGACACACACACACAACCTTAGAGCTCTTTTGCCCGATTTCTCTTCCCTTTTTCGTTTTGAATCAATGGCAATCTAAGAGAGGGGGAACAAACAAGGCAAGTATAACTCGGATAGAAGCTGCTCCAACAGCATAATAGGAAATGATGAAGTGTCTGGTCCATCACCTCTATTGTTGTGAGCAGGCTCTTCATTATGCTGAAATCTTTCCTTACAAAGAGTTTTCAGTCACATAACTGATTTTTCATGAACAATTTAGGAGCTGACATTGTGGAGGAGAAGCAGAGCTTTCAGATGCTGCCGTCTCCAGCTGTTTCACTGATGCACCTTCTCGTTTTCATCAAGCTCATTCCCCTTCAGAGCCCCTTGGACACTCTGTGGAATCCTACTGTTTATGGAACTGGAATGGTAATTGTTTCCTGTCAGAGACCCTGAGATGAGGACAAATTCTGGGATGGAATTTTCCACAGCAAATCTGAGAGAGTAGGAAGGAAAGAAGTTTAATCCCATACACCAAGCTGCCTTGCTCTCCCATCAGTGTCCTCTGCACGCAGATGAACGGTGAGGGTTTTTATGGTAAAAACACATTGACCTTCATCCTCCTCAGCTCCTCCTCTTTGCCCAACTGACCCAAAGTTCTGTGTGCTCCTATTGAAGAGTTTATGAATTCCTATTTTTCACCCCTTTCTCCTGGATCCAAACCTCTCAGGTGCTGATGAGTCAGAGGACGTCCTGAAGGAAAGGCAGTGAGAGTTTTTTGCTATGAAAACCAGGTCTGATTGAAGTCATCTTCAGTCTCAGACATGCTGAGCAGATAAGGGCATCTTGTTCCCTGAAAACTGATGAGATTTTTCAAAATATGCCAAAATGAAGTACCCTGTATTTTTTTGATACCTAATCAAAGTTGCACATCAAAGTTTATGAAGGAGAGGAATACATAAGGAGGGGAAAGAGGGTTTATTATTTAATAGAGTATAAAAGTCTCTTAAGTCTTTTTCTACATCAAAATCTGTCAGATGGTTTTAAGACTGAGATCTAACATGGCTGATGTCCCGATCAAAATTTCAGAATGGTGTTTAAACGTGAATGTCTGCAATGGCAAAACACAGAGATCACTCAGGTAGATACGTTTGCTATTATTGCTGCATTTCTGTTCTCCGAGTGGGATTCATAGCAGGAAAAGTCACAACAGAACAATTCATCAGAACCCAGCACGCCGGTGTGAGTCCAGTCCTCGCTGCTGTTGATTAGACAAAAATTTGGTTTCAAGTATTCTTATGCAAATTTCCTCTGCATGAAAGAGTTTTCAATGAATGTAAATTTGGCACTGCCATCAGTGCGAGCGGCCTGAAATGGATCTTCCCCACCTAGAAAACAGATGGCACCACAATGGCACGGATGGGAGTGCAGAAGAAAGGAAGACAAGGATGCAAAAGAGGTTTGGGTAGAAAACTGGTGATTCAAAGACAGGCAGAAGCCCTTGGCAAACAGAGCTTGGTGCTCGAGGCCAAGGCATGGGAAAGCAGGGAATTTGTGCTGCAGCACAACCCCAGGGCTGGGACTGCACAGGAACAGCTTCCAGGGGCTCCCTCACACACCTGGCACAGCTTGAGCTGCTCCCAGCACATCCCGCACCCAGCTCTCCTCCAGGGCTGGCCTGTGGGACCCCAGGGCAGCGCCTCACACAGGGACCACCCCAGGACCTGCAGACCTGCACAGGACAGCGCAGCCCAGGCTGGCAAACGTCCCTTCTCTTCACAGCTGAACACGCAGCAGCTGGGTTTGGATCAGCTGGCAAATGTGGCTGGATGTACCCTAAAAAGTGATGCTCCCCGATTCCCGCTGACCCTCTCTTCTGCTCTCATGCCGACAGAGAAGGGTTCTAACAGAGGGAGCTGCACCCAGATCTGAACAAAATGTTAATTAGTTCAATGGCTTTATATATAAATTACTACTGAAAATGTTAAGCCTATCAATGAAATATACTCCAACTTTTTACTTTTAAGAAATGTATATTTTTTTTTCCTCCTCCAAACTAATTAGGCTGATAATCCATGATGCAAAACACAGCTGTTTTCCTGACACCTCCAGGTTCAGCTAACTCTGAACTCCACTTCATTGAACCCTGTCCACACTTGTTTCAATGGCAACAGACTGCAAACACAGAAAAATACCCACTTTAATTAACTTTTACTCCTTTCCAGGGGGTGTTAAAAGAAAACCAAGAGCTATTACAGAGACAAAGTGAGCGAGCCTTCCAGGCAGTGAAGGCTATTACATTCAATTGTTTGGCAACACTTCTATTCAAGACTAACAATTTCAGAGACTTATGTTCTTAATAGAGCAGGCTAAAACTCTTCTGATGAACAATTTGCCATCAAAAACTGCTGATTTTCTGGATCAAAACGTTCTCAGGGAATGTTTACTCCACTAAAACTTGTGACAAGCAAGCGGGCTGGCTGGAGGGCTGGCAGCTTGGCTTGGAAGGCTGCCTGGGATCCAGGCTGGCAGGGAGAGGCAGGCTGCCTGCCCAGCGCTGCTCCCCTCCTCTCTCAGGTCAGCCACATTATGCACCATAATCATTTTTATTAGCAAATTTGTCAACATTTCTGAGCAGAAAACACAATGGTTCAATACAGTGTGTTTCAAAATGTACTGCAGTAAGTTTGGCATGAAGATTCTCTTTTTTTTTTCCAAGTAGTTTAAATATTTTCTTGTATGCAATATTTATATTTTCATTCTAATTCAAAGCAATAATAAAAAAACTCAAGTGAAACTTGAGCTTCTTCAATAGGAGCTCCTGGTTTCAACCCCACAAACAACTCCATATTCCCAAACAAAAGGCATACAAAGCTACGGCCTTTCCACAGACAGAATTTGAAGATAGTTGCTGCACAATATTACCTTTACTTTTCCAATAATGTAAGGGATTTATTAACTTGTCAAAACTTAAGGATTTATGGAAAGGGTCACTCCCTTTTCTTATTCATTCTAAGCTGATCTATTATTTTAAAAAGTGAACTGTTGCCTCTAAAATTACCACAGCTGACATTGGCAGGAAAACCCAGATTCAGGGTGGGGAGTTAAAAGGTCTTTGTTTCTACTTCATATTATATCCCTTATTTAATTATACTGTCAGGAGCAAACTTCTATCTCCACAATCCTGACCACACTCAAAAGTACAATAATTATAACTTAAATTCATGAAGAAGTTGTAGACTTTGCTCGTAGAATAATCACTCTTAAAATTTCCAATGAACTAAGAGAGGTTACTCCATTATGGCTTAATTTTTTTGCAAACTTTCAGGGAAAGTCTGCATTTTATTTCTTTTTTTTTTCTTTT
>VZTI01005477.1:766239-810226 GCA_013397865.1 Struthidea cinerea
TTATTGGCACTGGAGCCACACTCCTATATAGGTTTTGGACATTCTCTCATATGAGATGTGTTTCAGTTTTTTTTGTTCTGTACAGGCCAGAGGCAAGAACACACAGAACAGAACCCAGAGAATTCACAGGTTTGCTACCCAAGCCATTTTACACCACTGGTTAATTGTTTCTGCCAGAAATAAAATGTCTTTTACCAATTTGGCACCACCGTTGTGATCATCCCCACAGACATTCAGCAGCAATAGAAACCTGGATTTGGTGAACTAAAAGCTGACTAAGAACTGGTAAACATCAGTTTGTTTGGGGCTTTTTCTCTCCTGAAAACCTCTGGTTTCCATAATCTCCAGAAGTCACTGTTTGTGTTCAGAGCATTTAAAAATAACTCTTCCCTTGCCCCACGCAGCAGCTTTGCTCCCTGGATTGCAAACACTAAATTTAGCAGCCATGAACTCACGTTGGGATGGAAAGGTGACACAGGCACAGTGACGCCAGCACGACATGTAGATTAAGGAGTATTTATAGACCAAAAAACCCAGTGAACCCTTGCCAATATTGCCTGACCCACGAGGGAAGGACAAACCTGAAATTTCTTTGTCTACGTGTCATTTCCACGTATAAACTGAAATAAATTCCACCCCTCCAGTACCCAATTACCATGGCAAATACAACGTGTACTGCTGATATGGTGGCTCTGCTGCGTGAGAAATGTTAAAAAGACCAGGAATCACAGAAATAAAACACCTACTTAACAGAACTCCCATTGCAAGGAGTGGTGTTGGCGATTGACACAGAGAGCATTCACACAGTTCAACTTAGAACCATAAAAACTACAAGAGGAAGAACTCCTAAATTAGGTATTTAAGCCTGCAGGTAAAAAGGTAAATATTCTATTCCTTCCAAGAGTCACCTTCCTTTGAGTCAATATTGATTCAAGCTTCCTGTCACAACTGCATTGTTTTTATGGAATAAAGCCAGTTCTGGAGTTAATCACAACCAGGCTTTCAAAACCTGAAGAAGAAACGCCGTGAACATTTCAAATCCCGAAAGATCCCATAAAACCCAGTTTGTGTTGGGTTTCCACCGCTTAATTTTCTTTCATTTCCCCATAGGAGCAGAAGTGTAACTTTACTGGGCATTATTCAACAGCTGTCACAGGATGCAAACTCTACATCTGAGCTTTCATTCAGGACAACAGGGCAGGACCCTCCAGTCGTTCCACCTTGTTCCCAGGCGTGCCACCCCAGCAGAGGAGCTCACGGACCCCACCTGGGCAGATAAAGAACAAGGCTCTGGGCAGGAAACCAAAACTGCACACCTTCCAGTGGAGCATGACATGGCCAATGTCTGCTTTGTAATGAAGCTCAACCAGAATCACAGGGTGAGGCCTCAATCTTTTGCATGAGGCTCTGGTTTGGGTTTGACCTTGGCAGTACAGAAAGAAGCCATGGCAGAGGTGACTTACCTTCTCACTGGTGGGGACTTTTGCTCCGGCAGATACAGGATTTCTCCAAAGCACTAGAGGGCCAAACCCTCCTTTCTTCACCCATATGAGCAAAGAGAGGACATTTGAGATTTTTGGGCTAAAGAAAGCAGAATTTACCCAGAGACACCCACTTTAAAAGCTGTTAAGCTTTTCGTCCTCCCCACTCCATCCCCCAGAACTTTCCTTCACCTGAGGATCTTCAGCCACCTGCAGCAAACCCTCAGCTGATGTAAATCCCCATGGTCCATACAAACATCACCTCAGCTGATTTAAATTACAGCCCATGTGATCTAATATCACAGTCCATATAAACAAATAGGGTTTTGAACTTGCTATCAAGTGCAGATCTGCCACAAAACTCACCTCAGCTTCAAATCTTGTCCTGGAAAACTCAGGAATCATTTGGAAAGTTTGTTAGATCAAGGTTAACAAGGTTAACAATGCTCCATAAGTTTAAAATTCTGTTCTTTGCAAAACTATTTCCAGTCATAAGTAGAGCTTGACAATGACCTTTGGTGAGAAGAGCTCATGATAACTCCATTGGCTGAGTTACCTGAAAGGTTCTCTCCCCTGCAGCCTTAAAAATGTGGGGTTTCTGCCCCTGAACACCAGTAGCTGAAGAGCTACACAGGGTTTTCACTGTTGGGAATGCCATGAAAGAAACCAAACCAACCAAATTTAGCACCCAGGGCAGCCCACAGGGCAGTGCCAGGTTTCAGAACTGAAACAATTAACTTCTTCCAGAATTTTACTGATTAAACTGCACAGGGACTTCTTGTGGGTCTCTGCCTTCTCTTAATCAAATATAAGTTTTATTTGCTCATTACTGCCAATTAGGAAAGATTTGCCTTTAAAAATTTATTGAATGCTGACGGAGAACAACACAAACTCGTACGAAGCACAATATTAATTACATGTCAGACTCTTGAGTAAATTCAGAGAATGCATAAACAAGAGTGAATATTCAAGTTTTCCATCAACTGTGTTGGCTCATCAGAGCCTCAACACTTTGCTTATCACTGAGGAAGCATTTTCTTTAAGCCACAGGTTCAGGGCTCTCAGCTGAACACCTTCCTGTAGGAAGCAAGGAGCACAAGGGGGACTCAGGGGGGTTCCCCTGAATTGCTGGAGTCACCACCTTTTAAAATCAACCTCTAATCAAACCTCACCCAGAATCACCGAATCATAGAACCATGGAATGGTCTGGATTAGGTTTGGGTGAGCTTAAAGCCCATCCAGTGCCCCCCCTGCCATGGGTAGGGACACTTTCCACTGTCCCAGGCTGCTCCAAGCCCCAATGGCCAACCTGGCCTTGGGCACTGCCAGGGATCCAGGGGCAGCCACAGCTGCTCTGGGCACCCTGTGCCAGGGCCTGCCCGCCCTGCCAGGGAACAATTCCTTCCCAATATCCCATCCAGCCCTGCCCTCTGGCACTGGGAGCCATTCCCCCTTGCTCTGTGCCCCTTTGCATGCTCTCATAAGAGCCCCTCGGGTCTGCCTGGCACAGTGTGCTTCTCTGACACAGCCGCCTCACTTCCCCATCCTAATACAAAACACCTTCTTTAAAATACCTGTAACCCTGAAATGCCTTAAAGGCAGGTCTTCTTCTTTCATGTTCACCTGAACAAGCTTCATTGTCCGATTAGCAGCATTGTTTCATTTTCTAGTGGTGTTTCTTCAATGGAGGACTTTTTGTTGCTGTTGTGTTTGCTTTGGTTTAAAAAACAAAAACAACCCCAAACCAGTTACAGTTATGACTAAATATCATTAAACTGCTCTTGTATCTGGCATTTAAAGTGCTTGGGTTAACATCAAGTGTGACCTGTGGAAGCTCCTTACATCTGAAGGACCCCCAATGTTCACAAGTCCGGCTTTTAACACACAAACTCTCAAACCCACGTAGAATTATTTTATTTACACGTCACCTAAAATGCACCTTTGGCACTTTAGACTGCATTTCATTGCTGTCTAACATACAGTAATAGAAACAGTTGACCAATTAGCTCCCAGATAACAGGAGAAAAAAAGTCACTTTTTTTTTTCCCACCCAAACATCTTTTAATTCCCCCGCCCCTCCCCAGTCCATGACTTTTAGACGTCCCATTAAAAGGAACAACCTGGGCGCTTTCTGAGAATCCATCTTCCATGGTGGAAAAAAACCCCTGTTTTTAAAAATCAGTTTTGAAAAAAGTTAACTTAGAAATGTAGTTATGGACACCACTTTTGTCTGTAAAATTCTTCAGGCTCAAGGAGAACTTCCGGGCAGAAGTAAAGCCCAGGACAAGCAGCAGCCCAGCAGCCAGGTTAGGACATGACCACGCTTCCTGGCAGGAATTAGAAGCAGCATTCTAACATTTGAAGCCTCAATCAGTGGGTTTATTGACTTTCTGTGGTTTTATTATCTGCCTTTTCACTGACAGATAAATGAAATTAAAGGCTTATTTTATCTTGATGTAGAATAAAAACAATTTAGGGCTTATCAGAAATCTTGGGTTTCAGCCATCAAGTATTCTCTGAATTAGATGCTGTCAGGATGGTGTGAGTATTACTTATTATCTTTATGCTTTTTAAAGTTAACTCTTTCCACAAAAATATAGCCATGAACCAAACAACCAAAACAAAATAATAAAAACTAAAAATCCAGTTTCCCTGTGTATATATGCTTAATCTGCATACACATCCTCAAACCCTTGCTGG
Source organism: Struthidea cinerea (assembly GCA_013397865.1). Lineage (NCBI taxonomy): Eukaryota > Metazoa > Chordata > Aves > Passeriformes > Corcoracidae > Struthidea > Struthidea cinerea. The sequence goes on from VZTI01005477.1 coordinate 770,421, forward strand.
AAAAAAAAACAATTAAATCTTCCTAACTTAGAAAAGCAGTGCCAATGAGGTTGGTGAACACGTGTGCAGATGTGCAGTTCTTGTTCACAAGGGCCATTTCCAAAATCAAATCCGTGCCCTGGGCTGCACTAAGAAGTTTCTTTCCTTTATCCAACATCATCATCCTCCCAATATTAGTGACAAGTCGCATAAAGATCCCTGGCTACATTAAAGGGCTTCTCAAGAGCAGCCCAGGATTTATAAGAACATTAAGCTGAGCTCCAGAGTGTTTGTGGAGTGCAAATGCAAATGGGGCTGTTGCTAATGTCCCATATTTCAGCTGACAGCCCCAGCCCGTGAATTTCCTGTGTAACACAAACGCTCTGCGCTAATGAAAATGAGGCAGAGGAAGCTCATAAGTCTCTTGTTTGTGTTCTAGCACGAAACCAACTCTCAGCATCTGCAAAACCCCCAAAAGCATAGCTACTAAGATGTATTTATTATCAAGGAGTGTTATTTGTTCCATAATTTAACACTGAAGCTGCATTTCTAAGGGCAAACCCCATTTTTTCAGTGGTTGCCTCCCCTGCCACAGCTCCCTCTAAAAGGGAATCTGTTTCTCTGAAGTGTCACATCCCACAGCACAGTTGGGATGAAAACCTTCCTGACATTCTTAGGAAAAACAGAAAAAGCAAAGAGAGGGGTGAAAATCCCTACTAAAAGGTTTCTTAGCTACATAAAAAAATAATATACGTGGCCTGAAAAACCTTATGTGTCTGTACAAATCCTTCGGTGCAACTCCAGCCCTTCTCAGGTGCACCTGGAGCTCCAAGGGAAAGACTTTCTAATACTGAAACATTGACGTGGAGAATTATCAGGGGCTGAACAAAATGGGCTGTAAAGGGCAGGGATTCAACTGCCCCCAAATTTATGGCAGTGGGGAAGGCTAATCTGATTACCTTGACCATTTTGAGGGTTTTATTATTTTTTTAATTCTCTTTCAAGCAGTGTTCCATTGAGCAGTAGCTGGAAATTCAAAAAGCACATGAGAAATAACCTCTTATGTCTATAGGAACACCCAGCTCTGGCTGCAGATGTGTCCCCCCACATTCCCTGGGACTCGTCCTCAGAGGAGTTGTACAGGCTTTAAATAGCAGAAGGATGATTGTCCTCCAAACCAATTTTAGCTTCAAAATTTTCCACAGCTCCCTGGCTACTCTCAGGCTAATCTGCACCCTGTGTCAGGCTGGTGATTCAGTTCATACCTCCCAGGGTACAGCAGAGAAAACCCTGTTGTGGAATCAGGGATGGATATGCATTTCTAAGGAGTTTATATAAAGACAGAAAAAATTGTCATCCTTTAAGCCATCCTTTGATCAATTTATTCTCCAAGCACTCTGAGTAAATTTATCTGACCTTCCTGTTAATTTTGTCAAACAATATTTTCGTCTGACAATGGCTTCGCTGTTCTGATTATTTCATCCTCAGGAGTCAAATCTCGTGATCTTCCTGCAGAAAAGTCTCATATGGGATTCTGAGAGTGTTTGTCCCTACAAGCATTCCAGAATTCTACTTACAATAAAAGGAGAAGCTGCATCACAAACATTACCATAGAAACAAACTGCCACAGACAGAGTTATTAGTGAGAATGGAAAGGAAAAGCTAATTCATGAAGAGAACTCCCAGTCTTCAGTCTGTAACAGACACAGCTCTAATAGAATAGAAACAGGTTTTATTAAGCACTGAACAAACCATCACAATAATATTACTGTGTCCTTTATTTAAACAGGGGCCACTATAATTGAGATGGAGCTCAAATAAAGAGCCCGACTCTGCAGCTTTCATAGATATTCAGGAACATCCTCCTGCTTGAATTTGTCACATCTTTTCATATCAGCCCTGATTTCCTTTTGCCCATCCACCCCACCCTTGTGTCCACGGCATTCTCTTCATCCACTGCAAATGAAAACATGCTCCCAATAAGTCACCAGGACTAGGAGCAGCAGACCTTATCTAGAAGCCATTTCTCAGCAAGGCAGCACTGTGCTCTCTTTGTTTTAATCTCCTTTGCTATATTAAAAAATATCCTGCTTTCCTCAAGGAGGAGAAACAACTCCTACCCCATAATTGTCTCAGACGCAGACACGTCTGAATTAAGGGCACAGGAGCTGTGATGAAGCTTTGTCCTCCCTCCTTGCAGTTGTTGTTCCCATCTGCAGCTTCGCAGAAACAACAGCTTGAAGGAAGAGCTATAAGCAAGACCCGGACTAAATTCTGCTCTTGTTTCAGATTGTGCACTGCCTTGAACATCTTCAGGATTCCATAAATCCATCCTAATAATCCACTTGCCCCTGAGCCATGCTGCAAATTCCAGGTAGTTCCACATTCCCAGTGCTCTGCAGAGGCTTTACTTTATTTCTTCAGCATCCTGCTGTTGACCTTGATGTTCATGTGCTGATAACTGATTTCCAAACACATCAAATGATGATTTTTTTTCTTATAACTGGGACTTCAAAACTTGAATTTCCACACTCACTACTGTCTTGGTGATTTAAAAATTGGAACAAAACAAATCCAGAACAGAGAAATGTTCTCCATTTACTTTTATTTGTGCTGACAAAGTCAATTTTAACTTGGGAATGAACATTTGAAAGAGTTGTTAATGGGCCAGAAAGTTCAGCTGTGGATTGGATTTCTCTGAATGCATTAGATACATATAGGTTAATACAGAATAGATATATAATATAGATTTACCATATCATAAGTATTTAATTACTTCAAATCATTGGCAAAAAAAATCAGCTTCTCAATAACAGCAGAACTGAAAACTCTCTCTGATTTAACAGCTCTGGTGGACAAATCTTTCTGTTCTCTCTCTACTGTTGAAAAAGTGTATGCATTCCCCAGTTTTATCATTGGATAAAGGAAAAAAATATGAAGAAACCAAGGAAAGAGGAGCAATATGCACTATTTTCTACTTTTGGGAAAGGTACTTCTTCAACCTCAAACACTTCAAATTTGCATTTGTACTTAAATCTTTTACTATTTGTTATTTTCTAATAGTGCTTGTTTGGTGCAAGCAAGTTTGAAAAGGAGCGCAAAATGAAGGCCTGTTTATAATGGTTCCAGTTTAATCCCACAATGCCCCCCCTCAACATGTAATCCCTCAAACACTCTCATTTCAAGATGCTCATAAATATGGACAGAGAGAGGAAAAAGCCCTTTTAGCCTATTTTTGGGCATATCCAAGAAACAAGCAAAGATAAATGTAGACAGAGGAGAAGCTTTTAATTTTTTACTCCCCAGCCAGCCCCTGGTTTGATCATTATTGTACCAGAAGACAACAGCCTGTAAACCAGATTTTATTTTGGGAGCCTGCAAGTTCAGGACTTTTTGGAAAAAGAGAGGCAAGTGAAGCCCTGATTTCTCAAAGCTTTAGTAGCTCCTGCTACGTGAACTTACAAAGAGAGATGGGAGTTCCCCAAGCCCTTTATTGTAGCAAGAGTTCCACGGTGATTTAAAAATAAAACAAAAATAACAATCACAAAAGTTCCCAAATAAACACAGATGTGCAATACCCAAATTCTTGTATAGTCTTGAAGTGCCTGGAAATGAAATTTTTATCGCTCTCCATAAGACCTTGTACAAAGTTGCTGGTTTCTGCAGAGGACCCAATTAGATCTTTCTCCCACTCATGCTGAGAGCACAGCACTGGAAACCTCAAGGGCTGGCACAGAGAACTGCCCTGCCCAGACCCTGTTTGCAAGTGCCCAGAATCTACCTCATCATCAAGTCTAAAACTGAAACAGCGGACAGAAAAAAACACATGTATGAAAACATGAGAGCAGCATAAAGGTGATGCTTTTGTGATGAAACTCATATTTGTGCTGTAGATGTGTGAAGCACCATGGAATAGTGAATTTTTTTTCCTTTTGCTTCATGGTTGTGCATATTCACATATTTAAAATGCAGGCAAACTGAGGAACAACTGGATGGTTAAAGAGGATCAGTGTTCATCGAGCAGGAACAGTTGTGAGACCTTTGGATGGGGCTGGATTGCAGCAGCCAGGCTGCTGGACATCTGACACAGCAAGTGCTCCTCGATGTGCTAATTTGGGATGGAATTACAGCAGGGGCTCCCAGGATGTTCCCAGTGCGGGGTTAAACTCACCCCAGCCCTAGCAGACAGGCCCTGTCCCCTCTCTGCCCCCTGCCCACCCTGGGGGGGCACAGCAGGATCAGCACCACCCGAGAAGGACACCTTGGAGACTAAAATCAAACCAGCTCTGGGGAAAAATATATAAATATCAATGTCCAGGCCTGCTCTTCAGAAGCTGGGGAGCCCCCAGCACAGCAGTGCTTCAGTCCCACCGAGGTCAGCAGTTCAGAGAGCACAGCTTTCCTCATTCCTGTGAAGAAAAGGAACCTGGGAAAGTGAACATGAAAAAAACCAACTTTCTGATTCCTTACCATGCTGCCAGTGAATTTTTAATGGCTAAATGTTGAGTTTGTTCTTTATGCCACAGCGCTCTCCCCACTCTCACCTTCCTTTAAAAAGCTGGGAAACACAATTATATTACTATTTCTTAAGACTTTAAGTCATAGAAGAAAACTCACATCAAAGTTTCACAAATCCATATGATATTTTGAACAAAACCCTCAGATTTTACGCCGTTCCTTCTCATTTATGTTGTCAGATGCAGCGTGGCATTAGGCTTAAAAGCTAGACAGCACAGGCAGCACAGGAAACAAGAAAAGCAATTAAATTTTGTGTGTTTACAAGTGAAAGTCTGCTGTAAATAACCATGTCAAGTAGATCTTGCTGTGGGTAGGTGGAATCTGAATATTGAGAACTAGCTGGAAGGAATGGCACTCAGCAACAGACTGCACAGGGCAGAGCTGCAATGAGAGAAAAGCAGATTTAGCCAAGCTGGGGTATGCAGAAAAATAATAGAAAAGATAAAAACAGTGAAAAGTAAAGAAACACTGATTAACTGGATTGGGGGAGGTAGAAGGTGATGGGGCAAGAGAAGAGATTACAATTCTGTGTTTTTCTGGCTGCTCTGGATTTCCTCTATGTTATTTGACATTCTGCAAGGGTTTGATTCCTCCTTTTTTAAGTCACATGCAGCAGACTGCTTCACACTGCCAGCACTGACCTGGCATAGCCAAGCTGGGGGAACTCCCAGCTCCACCGAGCCTTTCAACCTCCAGTGGAATTAAAACTCTGCATCCACCCTGCAAGGCCGGAGGAACAAGATCCTTCTCCTCCTCATCCTCCTTCCTCCCAAGCCGTGCCCTGTAGGTGCTAAAAAGCTAGAAGCAGAGAAATTCTTCAGCCTTTTCTCAATATTCTGTGAGCAGACTGTCTTTCCTATGTAAACTATTTTAAACAAGGTCACAGTTCCATGAACTTCTTGCACCTGCAGGTTGTTTTGCAGGATTGTTATGGCTTTGACTTTGAAAATATTTTGGAATAGGTATCTTAGGACTTGGCCAATCCTCTCAAGGGGTGGATGGCCAAAGAACCAATTGCCTATTGCCACTCAACACACTTTTGCGATCTATCCTATAAGAGTAGTTAAAAAATTATTAAAGCAAAAAGCTTCGGCTTCCACTTGTTCCTGAGCCTGGACTCTGTGTCCTTTTCTTTATGCGCCTCGGACGTAACAGCGACAGTGCCCAGTGCTGCAGATCCTGTCAACTCGCCAGCATCCGCCACCCCGGCAGCGGGAACACGTCAGGATGTAAATATGTACATGTGTCAGTGTGTAATCCTGACAGGATTCCTCTGAAATCCTCATGGACAAGTCCCAGCGTTGCTAAATCCAATCCTTTTGCCATTCCCATTCCTCTCTCCAGTGCCCGCCCTTTGGAGAAGAGAGCATCTGGTCAGGGAGGAGAGTGGCCTTATTAAGGGTAAGGAAAAGATAAAGTAATATGAAATAAACAGTGCCAAAGACGAGCCAGACTGAAAGTTCTCCACTGTTAGTCTAGCTTGGCATTTAGAGATAATGCAATAACACAAACAGCAGCATCCATTACTAAATGTTTTGTCAGCAGAGTCATTTAAAATGATCACATTTTACTTTTTTTTTTTTTTAAATACTCATAAAGCCTTTCATAGCATAAAACACCCCTCCAGTTCTACTCAAATCTTACACTGCCTGATAAAAAATCTCACCATGAGAGAAAGCTGGCCATAGCTCATTATCTAATCATTGCCTGGCATTAAGAGTTGGGAGAAATCAATTATAATCACTATTAAATAAGGGGGTCACCATCAATATGCTCAGAGCCTTGACAGAAATGTGTTAAGAGCTCAATTGTTAAATATAATTTCATAAGGATATCTTTCCCGTGACCTGTATAAATGTGGGAAGCTGAAAGGGGAAGGAAAATAATTGCTATAGGAAAGTCTAAAATGATGAATAAAAAATTAGGTTTATTTAACAATACCCAACATGGCATCATCCCTGCGATTGAGGGATTGTCCACGAGTGAAGAGGGAAGATCACTGGAAGCTTTGCAGTCCGATGAGGTTGCAAATACAAACAATCCAGCAATTTTGGGGTCCAGCATAAACACCAAAGAGGGTTTAAAGCATCACACAGTTTTGGCTGGTTCAGCATCATGGCCACGCATCCATTTGGCCATTTAAACTTGAGCTTTTATTTTCTAAAGCTTCATTAAAATAGAGACTGTTTTTATACTGTAATTACACCCAAATATCATCTGCTGCTGAATAAAAAGGGTGGCTGAAAAGTACAAAACAACTCTGTCCTTTTCCCCCTCTCACCCTCCTTCCTCACCCTCTGTCTCGTGTTACATTTGCTGTTAGCTCTCCTCAGAGAAGTCAGGCTCTAATCTTCTACCCTCTGGAATACTCACCCTGAAATCCACATGATTTCACTGGTAAATACCGGTTTGGTTCATCCTACTGTTCACAAAACCCCTAAGAAAAAGCCATCTGACAATAATTCTAAAATACAAAACTGTGCCAGGTGCCAACAGCAGCACCACCAGGAAAATAAATCAGGTTATTTCAATACCCATCTTAGATTTTTGCTGACATTCTACTAGAAATTTCAAGTCTTGAACCTACCTGCATCCAAGAATGGACCTTCAAAAGTAAACAAAACCCAAGGAATTCTAAAGAAATGAAATCCAAGGGCTTTCATTTCACTTCAAACTGTTTTCAGCATAGCATGTGAAGTGTTGGCAGATGTTGATTTGGGGGTTTTTTGGGCTTGGTTTTAGATTTCCAGCTACGTACACAGATTATGAACTGAGCCAGTAGCAAAAAAAGAAGTCACATATTTTGAGGAAGAGGAACTCCCTGTATATCTGCATGGACAGCTGGCCCACAGGGAGCATGGGAAAGCCTGGATCATAAGGGTGGCTCCTTTTTCTGCCACCGCAGGAAATTCTGTTCATCACTATCTGCCCCAATACAGCCACACCGAGCATTCCCCCCTCCTGGTGTTCTACTGAGGCCAGAGCTCACACACAGCTCCTGCCCAAACCCACGCCCTCACTTTTTCAAGGCATTCTCTGAAATGAAATCGCAGTTCCTAACAGCCTAAAGGTACTTTCTCATACGCTTAAATGACAGAAATACTTCCCTCAGCTCTGCTACTCCACTCCCACGTACATTCTTGATGTCCTGAGCTACAACTTCATTTATAGAAGAGCCCACCCTCCAAAGATGGCAATTTAATTGTGAATAGCAGCACCAAGCGTGTCCTGAGAAAAGCAGGACTGAACCAGTAGACGCTGTCCTTCCCTTGAATTGCAGCTCTTGAACAATCAGGATCTGGAAGGACTAATTCTTACAAGCATGAAGGAACAGCAGGATACTTCTGTGCTGGTTGGAATCTCAGGGTGGAGGCTTTGTTTGGATTGATTCAGTGTGTGACAGCCACTGGGGCAGGTGAAAAGTTCTGTGCAACAAGAGGCACCAGGTGAAGGAGGAGGCAGGGAAAGGATGCCACCAGAGCCACTTGGTTTATCTGGATTTCTTTCCAGCCATCTGTATCTCATCTTTAGAGACAGCGATTGTCTCATCTGCCCTTGACGAGACATAAATTAAGACACGCTGCAAACACAGATTCTATTTAAACAATGGCAGAGATTCTCGTTTCAAAGGACATTCCAAAGCCATTCTCCCTCACAAAACATTAGCATATGCTTCTTAAGTGCTCCTGAAATAAAATTTGTATCACCACAGTCACGTGGCGTTACTCTGCCTGCAGAAGCTGCTCTCAGCTGCCTCCGAGTTGAGGCTTGAATCAGAATTTCCTCGCTGCAAGTGTTTCCTCTCTAGGGTGGATAATTTTACCTCTCACTCCTCCCGAAAATTACAAGACAATCCAAAAACATCCTCCACTCCTGTTTGTTTTGTGAGAATCTCTTTTACACCGGCCCTCCTTCCAAACAGAAAAGCAGCACAAATTCCACAAACAGAGGAGAACAAAATCCCTGGGCTCTTCTCAAGAAATAAATACAAGGTTGGATTTTTAATCGACCTTAAAAATAGTATTATTTTTAGCATGGTTATTAAAAGCAATAAATTAGCAGAACAAAAATGAAGGAATTATGTGCACATTATAATTTTTTGTTTACAAGCCCTAATTAATACCGGTAAACCTTGACAAATTATTGTGTCTCAACCTGCAGAGCTCCTGACCTTGACCCTGCAATGTCAGAACCACCATCTCCAGAAGTATGCGAGCTCTTGTATTTGGCTTTAAATTACCCAGTGTTTCACCTTCCCAGGACACAGCTGGCTTGATTAAATACAGATATTCATATTCATAGTATTACTTTAAGAGGCCTGGGTAAACCCAGCCATTTCTATACTTTCAGACCAGTCTCTCTTCTACTGAAATTCCAATAATAGCTCATGTGGGCTTGAATTAAACTTCTATTTCCCCATCAGCTCTTTAGGAGAGATTCTGTTTTTATATGTTGCAGAATTATGCACCTATAATTAGTTTAAATCTTAAATAAAGAGGCTTAATTTCAGAGTCTCAAAAGAAAGCAAGAGCACATTATTTACCACACTGTTCAGCAATAAATGGAGACAAGCTCAGATTCTGGTAACTGATTTAGGATTCTGACAATTCCATAAAAAATAGGATATTCACTTAAAATAGACAATTTCCCTTGTTTTTGTTTTTTCATGCCAAACACCACTATGGAGTGGACCTGCTGCAAAACCAGCAATGCTGAGCAGAGACACCCCCCAAATTTAAGTTTAATCACACTTGAGTGACTGAAAAAGAGCCTTGCTATTTAAATGTGACAAAAAGGAGGGGAACTAGGGGGAAGAAGCAGGTGATAAGTACACAAGTAGTTAGGACAGCATCCATTTGGGAACAGAAAATCATATTTCTTTAGAAACAGAGTGATTTTGTGCTGCAGATTCAACCTGGATGGGGGACTTCTGCAGGAGTCAGAGTTAATAAACAGGAGTCTTTCATTGGGAGGAAAAGACATGGAGCCTTAAGGGCTCAGGACGTGAGAACTGTTCCCCTTTATCCACCACACACCCCATGGATTTCTGCAGATCCACACAAGGCTCCTGCATCTCCTGAGCTGCTCCACTGCCAGGGCTCTGCCCATATTGATTAGGGATAAAACTTTGCAAGGACAGCCAGCAGAATGCAGCAAACATAAATCAAATCAGCGGGGCTGCTTCTGATCCAGTGGAAAGATTCCTACTGAGCCCATTTTGCCACTAATAAGGCCCCATGTCAGCCTCTTTGATTTCGTGCCCATGTAATGAAAAAGCACAATAAATTCAGTCATTCATGGGGGCACAGCTGCTGCCTCAGCAACATGAGGCACACCGTTCCCATACCTGAATTGGGGGTGATAAATTTACCTTCAGACATCATTTTTCCTAAATAGCCACAGTACAAACACCGTCAACATCTGGAATATTTAATTGTCATCACGCTGATCCATAAAGTCCCTGGAACACCAAGGTTCAATTTCAAACATATCAGCACAACAAGTGAAAAAGTTTATTCCAAACTTGACTGCTGAGCAGGGCGTGTTTGTGAGGACACTCCAAACAGCAGAATGATCTCAGAGATGCAGGACTGTTCCAGTTTCAAAGTGAATGTTCCTAACGAGCAGTTCTCCTCGTGAGTACACACAGCGCGAGCCCTGCACAGGTGAAGACTCTACCACGCTTCCTGAGTGTCCACTCAGACGTACAGACAGCTCTTCCTTTAATGATAAGTATCTCAATTCAACAATTTACCATTATTTCACAAAAAAAAAATTAAGCAAGGCACCAGAGAGAACAAGGAACTGCTCATCTTGCTGGGAACTGAAATGTCCAAACCTTTGCCTCTTCTAATCCAGGCTCACTATTTTGCTGTTGAACAACGTAGTTTTCATTTTCATTCTTTTAGTCCAGATGGATTGCAGGCTTGGCTAACAACATAAACCTGGTTAATCAACTTTCATGCCATATTTATGTTGCAACAGGGAGGTTTTACTGCAGTCTGCAGTTTACCAATGCACACTGTGGAACACAGCCAGTGGTTTATGTACCCTTCAAATTGCAAGCTGCAGCCCACTGTGCCATCAGTGACCCCAAATCTGCTACTGACAAGAAGCTCTTGTCTTTGCTGAATACAGATTCAGTTATGTTTAATTAAAACAAAAAAANAATTTTTGTTAAGAAAAATAAAAAAAAAAAAAAAAAAAGAAAACAAAACAAAAAACCCAACCAAGCCAAACAAACAAACCAACCAACCCTACCCCTCCAGGAATTATATTTCATTCATGAAAATTATGAATTTTCAAACCTACGCATTTTCTTCTGACAGCGAAACCAGTTAAAACTCAAGAAACGTGTATTTCCGAATTGATTTGTTTTGGCATCACTACCCCACTCTTACTGCAAGTTTTTGGCCATATAAAGAACTCCCTTTTACAGAAGCTGCAGCGCAACTGTGACTCTGTTTGTCGTGTTTTGGTGGTGCTGCTTTGGTTTTACTGGAGTTATTTTCCCCAGCAGGCTGAAGGGCTTGCAAGGCAAAAAAAAAAAACCTGTCAAAACCTGGTGTGGCATCCTGCATTTCCTAAATCACTTGTGGACATTTATGGCAGCAAGGAACTTGGTAATTAAAACTCACATTCTATGGCTGCTCACAGAAGTCAGGACTCTGACACAAACGACAATTAACAGCCCATATTTGAACCATACCAATTACACAGAGCTGGCAATTAACATTATTACTCATAAATTATAATGGGGAATGTGTTTTGCCTACCATGAGCAAGGAGGAGAAGAAAGGGGAATTACTCATGTTCCAGTTTTGCTGCTCCCCCATCACCCAGGCCTCGGCACCAGCCCAGTTCCCCCCACTCCAAAGGCCACCCCAGTGGGATTTGGCCAATGCAGTCCAATCAAGTTTGCTCTCAATGTCTCTTTTCACCTGCACACGAAACCTGGACAGCACCAACCTCTCCCCAGTGGTGGTTTGGGGTTTGTTTTCCTTCCATTTTTTATTTTTAACAAGAGTTTTTATGTTGCTTAGTACGGTTTTGTGTTTGTTTTTCTCTTCTTTTACAATGCAGCTTAGCATAAATCAAATTCCTATGGAGAGTCTATGTAGTATATAAGTTTTATGGTATTTAGATGAATAACAGTAAAATATTTGAAGGTTTAATGCAATACAAGGTTATTTATCATAAAGCACGTGTAGTTTATTTCATTAGCTTGAAATACAGAGGCAATTGATACCTGCCACAGTGGACACTGCAGATTTTTCTCCCAGGAAGAAGCATTCTGCCATTCCCAATGATAAAAAATAAAACTAGAATCCTAATTATAGTTTAAAAATAGTTGTAACATGGGAGGCTATATGTTCATAATCAGGACAAAGTATTATTTGCAGGTGTCCTGGATTAGTTTGATTTTAAGGAAAATGGGAAGGCACAAAAACCCTACAACTTTGGGGTGGTGGGATCATCTGAATTGCCTGAAAATCTGGAAACTCCAGTGGGCAGCAGGGGTTTAGCAGAGAGCAGACAATTACAAAGTACTTTTAATCACATGGCTCTGAATGTGAGAGATACACTGTTATCTACAAATTGCTTAAACCCCTTCCTACAGCAGCAGTTCCTGAAATTTCATTTTCCTATTCTTTTCCTTCCACCATCAATTTCTTGTGTTGCACTTTTTAAAGCCAGCCAAGGCCACGTCATAGTGTCTTACTATGAAATTTCTAATATGAAGAAATTTCTAAATTTCTAATATGAAATTTAGAATATATTAATGTCACAACAAACTTTGGCCTTTCAGATTTCAAAGATGCACCTGTTTATACCAAACCAGTCATAGCTGGTCTACTTTTAGTGTATTATGTTGTGTTTATACTTTTGAAGTACAATTCAATTGTTTATAAAGCCTTTAAAAATTTAATTGAAAAAATTGTTTCTTAGAGTTACAGTTCAGTCTAAGGAATAAACCCAGCTGCTGGTGGTGCCTCCTTGGTGCAGGTTCTCAGGCTGACACTGTTCAGAGCTGCTACACTGCAGTCATTTTGGGGCCGTAATGCAACGTCTAAACCCTCTGACACAAGCGATATCCATGGGAAGCTTCAAAGGGATGAAAGTAGTGTTGGTTTAATCAAGGAGAAAGGTCTGCTTTGCAAAAATCCTGTGCTCAGCCCAAAGGTGATTTGTTCAGGACACACAGCCCGGGATACCGGGACTGGGCTGAAGGCACAGCCCTGGTCCCCTGTTTTAGCTGTGACCTCAGGGAAAAGGACACAAATCCTCATCACAACCAGTGAAAATCTCCACTTCAGCATGTTTGTGTGATTAGTTCAGGACCAAAGCAAGAACATTAACCATGCATTTATTATTAAAACAAAAGGCGCTTCTGCCAGAGTTTGAGTGATGATTCCAGAACAAGTTGGACACCACTTCCACATGGAGCAGCACTTTTGGTTCAAAGTGTAGGAAGCCACACCAGTTCAGCTCCAAACAGGAACAAGACTAATGAACATTTCTCCAGTCACATTCTCCTGCTTTGCTGTATTTCTGTCTGTCACAGCTCATCTTTTTCTTGCACTGGAGCTCCACCCTTCTTCTGTGTATCTCTCCTTAAAAACAACAAAAAATATCTCTTTTACAATCAAAAGATTTCCACATCATTTCATATTTCCACATCATCACAAACGTGAGCATTGCTCTCCTGCTTTTGGCATTGGTTGAGACATTCAGCTCCCTGCACCAAAAAACCTGAATTTGGGCAAACCCAGCCCAAGACTCATCTCAGTGACAACCTAAATGTTATTAGTGCACCCTCACTAAATTTAGCAGCATAATTGTGGTTCAGCAAGGACTCACCTTCAACTCCAAAAACAAACTCCTTAGATTCATCATATCCTTGTCTGTGAAAGTGAAAAAATCACCTCCATGCTCTTTTTGGGAGCTGCTCAGTGTTCAGCTGCAGGGAGCTGGGAGAGACTTCCAGTTGCAGACCAACAATATTTCCAAGACCAGGATCTGCAGAATAGTTCAGCTTTTGACACAGAGGCATGCTTGCTGTCAGTTTTCATTTTTTACTGATCCATTAATCCTAAGAAATCCTGTTAGAAATAACAGAAGACACTGCCTTGCAAACCCCGGTTCTCTCATGCTCCAGCATCCTCATTTCCACAACTGCCTAATTGCATCATTTCATACCAAATTCTTTACAGCCTTCCTGTAATAAGAATTCTCTGCTCCTCTATAAACGAAACTCCTGGATTTAACCAATATTGAAGAGAATAGGTTCCCTCATGGCTTGGTAAGGAATGAGAAACACTGGTTTAAAGTTTCAGTGGAGTTTCAGCCATGGGGAATGGCAAATGGCAGGACAGAAACCCAAAAGCTGCACCTACAAGGCTTAGTGGAATAAGCAGTCTTTCATCTGCTAAAAATCACTTTTCTAGAATTGAACCAATAAGATCTACCTTTAGTGTTGCCCATATTCTAAACTCTCATTGCTTTTGTCTTTTCTTTGATATTTTTATTAGTTCTGCTGAGATATTTTTATAATCATGAAGAAAATAATAAGATATATTTTGTGTACCTGAATGGGAAAGGAGAGGTACAGAGCTTCCTAAATCACATGTACATCTAAGGAACTCTCAATTTTGTGACATAAAATTACAAAAAACTGTAATTTTACAAGGGTTTCTCCAGTGCTCCTCACTCAGCCTTGTGCCACATAATGAGATTCATGAACAAATTAAAACCTTAACTCATATACCCAGGCTCCATCACATTATCTATTTTAAACACCCAGATGCACAGCATTAGGAGTTTTCTCCTCCTCCTGTCTGAAAAAAGGATCAATCCAACAAATCAGCCACACAGGGGGGGAAACGTAACAGTTTTCCAAGTGTGGTTCTTAGAGTGACATTATATTAAGCCAGACAACACTACAGATACAGTTTCTTAAAATATCCTCTGAGAGTCTACATGCAAAGATTTCCCCTGAAATCCCAGGAATTCTGCTATGGCTTCAGACCAGCCTGAGGGTTGAACTCTTTAATGGCAGAAAAATACTACAGGAGAATAAATGCAAATGTGATTTCATTCATCTGAGCATCAAACCCACGGCCCCTGCGTGTCTGGGTGGAGTTTGGTGGACAAGCACACACAGAGCCTGATGTTTGGATCAGCAGGCTTAGCAGCTCATGTTATAAGGAAAGAGAATTAGAACCAGAAAAAAACCTAGTCCTCCCTAGTGCTGAGGACTAAGCACAACATTTTGGGTGTTTTATAACACAGGGGAATTCATAATTAAACATCTCATAAGTAGGAGTATTAGTTGCTTTAGAGGAAATGGGCTGCCATGGGAATCAACAAAGAACATCAACAGGAGATGCTGAGACGCCTCTTAAAATCCCCTGCCCCTCTAGAAGCTAAATAATTTATTGGTGATGCAACAGAGTAATCAGTTTCAAAAAAGACTCAGAAGTTTGCCAGACTGTTTTTGCCAAGTAATAATAATGAAAATATTGATTCCCTTTTATTAATAACTCAGGATAAGTGCAGAGTGCAGAATATTCATCTCAACTTCCAACTAGCACCCAGCTCCAGGCAGAGTGTACTGCACTATATTTGAGCAGTTCCCAGGTTTTGATGTTGAATATTCTGCTTTTTCCTGATGGAAATATCCTCCTTTTTGTATCATATTTCTGACTGATCCACAAGCTTCTGCATAACAGAAACCAGCTGCAAATGGGCCAGACCAAAGCTGACACAGCTACCCACGTCAGCTTTTCCTGTTGACATGTCAATAGTAATAAACCAAAGAATTTCAACTATTTACAGCCACTTATTATCTAAAACAGTTTCAATAAAATTGATGTTGTTTAAATCATTGGTTTATTTAAAACAAATTTAGCTAAGACTGTTAAATCTGTCTCTAAGTTATTTTACCATGTTTTATCGTCCTTCCCTTGACATCAGTGCTACTGATAGGCTCTAACTATATGGTTAATACTCTGAGACCGCAAAGATTTTAATTTTAGCTATTTGTCTCCTTCTCTTTATCTTGGGTCCATCGTTTTTGAGAACCTCACACAGCCCTCAAGAAATACTATATAAGGCCACAGCTGTTTTCAAATACAAACTGTGTTTTAGAAGTCCTACATATGGGTACAGGGAGGGTTTTCCTGATTTTTCCCTGCTCCTGCCCACCCGTTGGTGTCAGTATTCCACAGCCATCCCCGCCTCCAGCTCCTCTGGAACAATCAGCACTTCCATGACCTATCCCTGACATGGATCACAGGTAGGCAGCCAGGATTTCTTTCACCCTTTTAACCAACAAACTCAACTAGAAAAGAAAATCACACTCCAAACCTCTGCTTCATTGCAAAGTGATGAAACTTTCCAGAGGATTACAGCCCCAGAGCCTATAATAACTCTTCCATTATTGCTGCTGGTATTTCATCCCATTGTTTTCCTCCTGGTAGGATGTACAATGCACAGCAGTGGGACTACTTTGAATGAGGCATCTATTCATAGCTGCAGGGTCTCCACAAAGCCAGTGGTCACTTGTAGTCCTTTCTATGTCTTAACGTTTTTATTATCTATCTGTCTAGCTAAGAAGAAGGGAAAAATTATATCAGGAAAGGAGTAAACCCCGATGTTTTAGGATTTAAGCCACCATTAAGTAATAGAAATGAGGAGTCAATCTTCCATTTAAGTGGAAAGCCCCCTATTCCATATTCTCACAGCAACCCTTTTGAACCTGTCCCTAAAGCACAGCTTGCTCTTTTCAGCATCAGATACAGCTGATTACATATCAAAAGACACTTTCAAGGAGCCCTAAATTATGCCAGAATTTTTACAGCCCATCTCTTCTCAACATCAAACATGTTAATGTCATGGAGAGACCCACAGGTTTAAGACAGTTTGAAAGGAAGAAAAAGAAAAAATGGAGGTGGCCGCACCTAAGTTGAGGCAAGAGCTGGTTAATTCACAGAGGAAAAGGATGAACTTCGGAGAACTTGCCTGCAGCTATGGAGGGCACTGTGTCACTGTTTGTCAAGCAGTAGTGCTATTGAGAGGGTGGTTTTGGGATTCAAATGTTGCTAAAGGTTTAATAGCTGTAGTAGCACATCACGCTGGCTTCTGTTTGTGACTCAAGAGATAAACCTCACTCTGGGTCAGAAGCAGCCTTGCCAAACCTTGGTGTTGATCACCACTCGCCCCTCCGGTGTGGGAGGTGAGTTCTTTAAACACACAGTGGGATGAGGCTGCAATTCAGCCAGGAAACCCCTCTCCTATTTTTCCAAGACTGAGGAGCACTTCCCAGCAAGTCTCACAGGGCATTTCCTGGGATGCTGTGTCTCCACGTGCAGTTTCCCTGGCGCAGCCCGCCTTGGACACGATGGATTTACAGCTGTGGACAACCCTGGATTTCAGGGCTCTTTCAGAGCTTCAAGGAGCTCTGCACAACTCCTGAGTGTCCCTTCTTAGGAAGGAACTGAAATTTAGGACATTTAAATGCCTTGCAAAACATAACCCATAAATTTCCTCCTAACCCTAACTCGTGTGTCTTTGCAAAGGATGCTACAGCCAAAGGCTGGGGTGCACACTGAGGTTCCTCCCCTCCCCAGGGCGAGCAGGGCAGGGTAGACCTGGCTTTTTAAACAGAATTCCATCACAAACTCCTTCATTCCCTCTGGGCAGCGATATCCAATCTGCCTTAAGCACAGCAGTGGAGTCTCCCTGGCTGTTCCATACATTACATGCTCACGCCATGAATGATTGATTAATATTTTTCTTTCACCTCTCTGTTTAGGAGATGCAGCAGTGGGGGAAGGCAAGGATATCCTGTATTTACTAGAAGAAAATTATTTTAAGTTGTAGCAAGGTTCAACCACATAAATTTAATGTTATAAATATTTTTCACATGAGACTGTGTCCTGCTCATCGCTGCTCTCATCTCAATTAAAAAGCAACAGCAGGCAGAGGGCCAAAGGGCTTCACACCCCAAGTTTTACTGTGACATGGCATCAGTTCTCTGACCTCTATAAGAAAAAAAAACATAGAATAACTTTCAGAATACATCATTCTCTCGTTTATTTATTTTTCCTTAGCTGAAGAGCTTCCATGGACAAGCAGCTTTAACACAGGTACTTTAAGAAAGATGCATCTAGGTGTGTGTTTGCAGCTCCACAAATGAGCACAGATTTCCTTTTACCCTGACTCCTAATGGCCAGGGTAGGGCTGATAACAATAAATACAGAGCAATGCTCAGGAAGGCAGCAAGGACATTAAGGATTTCTATATGTGGGAAAAGAGTCAAAAAAAGGGATTCTAAGTCCCAATACCAGAACTATAAAAGAATTGACTCAATTTGCTTCAAAGGGATTTGTTGACTAAATAAAGCCTAAAACATCTAACTCTGTAGAGCTTCTAAATGGAATCTTGCTCAGTAAATAATGTGAGTAACCAGACCTCTGCTCAATCTTTTCTTTTTTTCCATATTTATACAGGATTTTTTAGGGACTTTTTTTATTCAGAAAATTGCTCAGCATCTTAAAGGGTTTCAGAAATGGGCCCTCCTCCCAAAAAAAAAAAAAAACCAAACACTTTAGTATAAAGTCAGCAGCATTTGCAGAAATAGTCATTCTACTTATAATATCTATAAATTACAGAAGTATTGGCTTCATGTTCTCCTGAAATGCACAAAACTGTGCATGAATGAAAAGTCATGCCACACTTCCAAAGTCACAAATACAATTGCTAATTTGGATATTTGAAAGTGGAAAATGATGATGAATTAATTGAAAAGTGGGTTTAGGAACCCCTAGTTGTGCAGGCTTTGTGTTTCGTGTCAGTAATCTCATTTATTACAGAAAAATACCTGCTAATACATGTAAGTCACGTGGCACTCATGGAAACTGTAACAGAACTCATCTGCTGTGATTTCCTGTAGAGACCATGATTCATTCTGGACCAAAACCAACTTAAATACTTTCTGCTTGTGGTTAAAAGAGGTTTCTGGCATGAGATGTTAAAACTGATTAGTTTTACTGCACTTCTAACCTTCTCCTCAAACCAAAAAGCCCTCAAAATGCAAGATGCCACCTACAAGCTTGGTTAAATCTAATTAAAAAGTAAGACCATCGCCAATGAGGCTCCAACGGCAGAGTTTATATTTCACTGAAGGTCCCAACGTTAAGGGTTGTGGACTCCTTACATGGCAAAACGCTCACTACAGAATTTAACAAGGACTCAGCTACAGAGAGGTTATTGCATCCAGCCAAAAGCAAAAAGACAAAACGTAGTATTTGGCAGGGAACACACTTCGTTTGTACCTTATGGTACTGCATGTTATTAAAAATGTTTTAAGAACCATCTCCACCAGATTGCTTTTGAAAGCAAACCATAGAGCAGCATAAAACCTTTACATTTTTACACCCAGTCAACATTTAGGATCCCACACCCCCACACTTGTAAACTAAATATTCAAAACTCTTCCCTGGTCAAAAGCCAGTTTAAAACTTGGGTCTGCTCTTCCAATTCCCAGGAGGAACCATGGAGGGTAAGGAGCCATGAAGCCCCCTGACATTTTCCGTGCCTTAATTAATGCCTCCCCGGATGGGGGAGAGTTTTAGTGTCTTTGCCAGGAATTCAGGAGACAAACGGGACCTTCAGCAGTCTCTGCTTTCAGATAGTTGTTTATTAAGTCTTATCAGAGAAGGAGAGTCACTGACGTGACCCAGACACAGCACAGAGCAGAGAATGCAGGAGAAGCCCGCATTATCAAGATTAGACAGTCTTTTTAAAGGTAAATTATCCAATGAAAATGTAAAATGAAAGATATTTTCACTTTTCCACCAAGGTTCCATAACTCACTTTGTCACGTACACAGGAACTGTGGAATTCTTTATCCAATCACCTTAAACTGCTTCTGCAGAATATGGAGTAACAGAAGAAGAAGAAGGCCTGGAGAACAACAACAATCCTCCATTTTGAAGTTTTTTGCTTTTTATCTATTTACTATATTAACAAACCCAAAGACCCTAAATTTTCACCTTGTGATAATCTCACATAACATTCTATCATGTAGTTCACACCAGTGTAGATTCTAACTCTTCCCAAAGGGTCGGTAACCTTCTCCATGGGCGAAGGTCAAAGACAGCGTTGTCCAGGGGGATAGAATCCTTCAAAGCAGGCAGAGAGAGATTCTCTGCATTCTGGATTCCCACACCCCCCAAAATGTGGCTCCATCATTACTTGGCCAGCAAGAAATTCTGCGAGGGGACCTTCTAAAACGTATGGCCATGCCACAGATAAGGAAACAAAGACAGCACATGGAGCTGCTGAAGATGGAAGTCCACGGAAGGAAACAAACCCCAAGAGATAGAGACCTACTGGCAAACCCGTCTTTTTCTTGCATTCGTTGCTGGTTTTGTTTATAATTATCGTTGCTAACACTGTCCTCACCACAAATAAACACATTCTATTACTCCAGCTTTGCACAGAAATATACATGTGCAACCCAAATCTCCCAAGGTTTCATCTACTAAGGACCAACCCAAACATTACAAGAATTATTTAATTTTTCATGTAGAACTTTCTAGTTTTGTAGTTTCTCTGTCCCCTCCCCTTACTTAAATAATACATTGTTTTATCTTTGTCAACATTTATGTTTCTTCTTAGTATCAAAGGAAGCAGAAATCCAGGGATTTTTAGGAAAGATTTTTGTTCTCATACAAGCGTCTGTGCAGCCCCAGGTTTCAGCTGTAGCCCTGCTGCTTTTATTTTTCACATTTGATTAATAAATAAATACAATATTTTTCCTATTTGTAGTTGGCAAATCTGTTCTGAGATGTGCAGCCCTCCTGATGCAAAAAGGAAACAAAAGCACTGTAAGTTTATTGTAAACAGGCTCTGATTTTGGACTTGTGAGTTCTCTCGGGTTTCAGAACTGTAATTTAACCCTCTGGACCCAATAAAATTTTAATGATTACATTACAACGAACTAGTAAAAATACATATAATTTGACACAGATACCCATCAATCTTTAGAGTCTTCATTTCGACATATTCATTGCACTGTGTAAATATACTCAAGTGGAAAAACTAAATTCTGGGTTTAGTAACAATGCAGTAATGTATAAACCACTATCTAGAGATGTTTCAAAAGTACTTGAAATTTTTTACATACCACTAATACAAATAAAATCGTGTCTTCTTACATAAAATAAGCCAAAGGCAACTTTTGCATCATTTATACCTTAGATATGTTCTGGATGCTTCTGGATTGGATCAAACAGCAAAAAAAAAGTCCAAGGAAGCATTTGGATTTGCCCTTCTTTGCACAGAATTAAAATTCATTGCAGCCTTTGTAATTTGTTAATCACACTTAAAATATTATTTATAGAGCCTTTAAGAAACTTTTCATGGCATATTTACATGGTAAGTTCACTGCTCACACCTTTGGTTTGGGGTTGGCACACCTTGTCAAAATCCAGCATTCCTAATTTCATGAGAAGATCTGTATTCTACAAGAGTTTCTCAATAATATTGGTAATCATCAAGGTCTTCCCACTTCAGCCACCAAAACCCCAATGTATTTTTGAGAATTGCAAAAACTGGTCTTGAAAACGAGTATCAAAGCACTTAAGATGGAAACCCAGGAGTGTTTTGTGTTTGTGAAAGCAAATCAGAACAGGACACAGCTTCTGCACTGAGAGAAACTCCTCGGTAACTGTTGAGCTTTTGACGGGATACCCTTCCTTCTCGGACCAGGGTAGAAGAGAGCAGAGGAGGCTGCTGTTCTGCAAAGTTCTTTATTTCATAGTCTCATAGCTTCTTGAAGGCAGAGTTCGAAGGGGGTTACATGGTAAAGCCAAGCAGCACCAGCAGCAGCAGCAAAACAGCAGGCAGCAAACAGCATCTTCTTCTAATTTCCCATAATTCTAATTCTTTCTCACAGAAGTGCGGATTATATTTGTTAATTGACCAATGAGATTAACATACCATTCTAGTTTTTCTTTTCTTAACCTATCCTGGTCTAACTCTAACAGCCGTAAGCATTACATACGTATTACACAGATTTGCGTCTACAGTTTTTATCAGCTCTCATTGTTTATGTGAACACTCTAGCTAAAAAATGTGAGCAGTATAGTTCTATCTATGTTTTGTCTAAAATAAAGAATTCTGTGAAAAGGCAACACTGCTGCAGAAAGAACTGTGTTTAAGGTCTCTGCTGCAGCTTTTTAATGCTTAAGGCACTTAGCATGGATTTCTACTGAAAGCTGAAAATCTACATTTCTATTTTACTTTGGTATGACTTCATGTATCTCAGCTTGTCCAAAGGTTTTAATTCAACTCCTGTGCTTTGGCTTCCATCCGGGCCTGAGTCCAGAGAAGTTTTCACTCCAACAGGTATCCACAGGAGAGAGCCAAGGATCTGGATTGTCCCATACCTCACGAGGCATTGCTTAGATTATGCTATTCCTTTGTGAGATTCCTTCTGTCATGGGCTGAAGAGCAGTGACCAGATTCCAATGCTTTAATCCCTGGCTGGATTTACTCAGCTGGATTTGCAACCTCCCCGTAGCTGGGTGCAGGAACACGGCATCATGGGCTCTTCTCTGCCTCAACAAAACACTGCAGCCACTGCTTGGTGCTTTGCTCCAATCCTTCACTGGCAGGGGCTGCTCACTTGTTGGGAATGGTGCCAGGACCCTGAAAATGCCTCGGTCTGGTGTCAGAAAAAGACTAAACACAACTTTTTTACTGAGTTTTCAAACTCTCCACATTATTTTATACACATCTCAGTTTGGGCTAGCTCGAAGTCCCATTTGAATATTCCATCTATGTGAAAAAAGGCAAACAAAACAGTAAAAAAAAAAAAAAAAAATCCCCAATGCAACATTGTTACCTTCATTTTCAAATATCTTTGAACGCTGATTTTTAGCCTGTACTCCTAAAGCTAAATTTGAACTAAGGAAGTGTTGTTAGGTACTCAGAGGTCTTCCTGCCTGGCTAAGGACATGACTTTATTTAGGCTTTGGAGACAGACGGACAGCCTGGATACATATCCCAGTGTTTACACAGTCTAAGGCATTGTAGTACCATAAATGAAATAAAATTTCTCCTCCCTGAATCTCATAAAAAGGCCTTTGTTTATGCCACCCTCATCACCATTATTTGTAAGCCATATTACGTGCCACATTACTGGCCCAGAAATAACTCCATAAGAAAGAAACGAGCCCACGTTTACAGAGAAGAGCTTCCAGAAGCTTGATCTTACCATTTCCTCGCATCATTTGATATGCTTGGCTGGACCTCTGAGTAAAAATAAATTATCACTTGAAGTTTGAAGGTGTACTTTGGTAGCAGATTAAAATTCATGCATCTTTTCATTTGATTACTGCTCCAGGCTTTCTTTTTAGGCAGCTTCAAAAGGGGAAATATATGTATATGTATATATATATATGTGCCTTTTTTGTGCTGAGCTGCCTTTTTAAGCTGGACAAATATGAGTTATGATGTGCTTCAAGGGAAACAAAAACGGAGCACATTAAAAACTGACACTTGTATGAAGAAAATAACTCCTGAAATAGACATTTCCATGTTTTCAGGACAAATTCTGCACTATCACAAGCAGACTTCTTAAATATTCTTCTTAAGTTTGCTGGGAAAGTAAGGCATCTATAGCAAAAAATCCCAACTGCTTTCAAGTTCAAACAAAATTTTGCTAAACATCTAACTCATTATTAGGATCTAATGACTTATGAAGCCTACACAGTCATAGATTTTATCAACACAAAATTTATGATTTCATTATGATTCAGCAGAATTACCCAGATATCCAATGTGAAAACGCTTACAGCCTTCAACTTTGTTCCTAATGTAATTCTGTGCATAATGTTTAGTCATCCATGCCTACAGAGAAAAATTTGATCAAGAAAATTGGGACATAGTTTAGATAGCTTCTGGAATCTTAATTTGTTCTGTTGGTGATGTGAGTTTTCACTGTCGTGCAGCTCCTGTCCTGCTTCTCCACCACAGCAGAAGCCCAGGCTGGGTGAGGCTGGAGGGGCCCCCAGGGGCTCCTCTGGTGCCACCTCCCTGCTCCAGCAGGGCCATCCCAGAGCCCAGGGCACAGCAGTGTGTCCATGGGGCTCTGCAATATCCCCAGGGAGGAGCCTGCACAGCCTCTCTGGACAATCTGTGCAGGGCTGGGCACTGCCCAGGGCAGTAGCTCTGCCTCCTGTGCAGGGGGAGCTCCCTGGGCTCAGGCCCTGCCCGTGGCTCTGGTGCCATTGCTGGGCCCCGGAGCAGAGCCCGGGCCCTGCCCGGAGCCCTCCCTGCACCCAGGGACAGCCAGGCCTGAGGGCCCCTCTCAGCCGGGGCTCCTCTCCAGGCTGAGCAGCCCCAGCTCCCTCAGCCTGTCCTGGGCACGGAGATGCTCCGGGCCCTTCCTCAGCCGCGCAGCCTCCGCCGGCCCCGCTCCAGGAGCTCCCTGGCCCTGCTGGGCTGAGGATGCAGAGCTGGACACGGCACTCCAGAGGTGCCCCAGGCTGGGCACAGGGGCAGCATCCCCTCCCTGAGCTGCTGCCAAGGCTCTGCCCGATGCCCCCAGGGCACCCTCGGCCTCCTTGGCCCCAGGACACTCTGCTGCCTCAGGGACAGCTCCTTGTCCCCCAGCACCCCCAGGACACTCTGCTGCCTCAGGGACAGCTCCTTGTCCCCCAGCACCCCCAGGTCCTTCCCTGCAGAGCTGATCCTGCAGGCTCCCCCCACAGTTTCATTCCTCTTAATTTACCACAATGTCTCACTCCAGCAAAAAACCTCTCCACAGAAATGTCTCTATCCATGGGTGTGAAAGAGGCTCCTTCCATCAGCTCTTACACGAAAAGAACACACAATAGTATGTTTTAGAAATGTTTGGTCGCTACCCTACACACTTTCAACTCACATCCCTCGGGAGCACAGAGAACCGTGCAAGGCAACTGAGAACCAGAGTCAGCAACCAAATTAAGCAAATTCTCTCAGAACAAAAACAGTTTCATAATTAGTTTTTGAAAACATCTGGAAAGGCAGACATGTCTGATCCATAGGGATTCATGCACATTCAGCTAAGAATTAGGCTCCATGAGGAGCAGAAGAGGTGAAAAATCCTGAAGGATTGGGCAACTGATAAACAGATTAAGAAGGTAAATTGCCATAAAAAAATTTAGGTGAATAATTCTTTCAGAAGTCTTTTATGCAATATTACTTTTAATGGCAGCTAATACAAATATTATGCTTTTTCAGCAGAGCAGATGGGATTTTACCATTAAACAGTTTTGCAACATTTTTCAGAAGCAGACTTTAGAACTTTACACCAACATTATTATTGCTTTGTAGAGCTGTTTCTTTCTGTGTTCTACCAAAAAAGCCCCAAAATGAAGAAATAAAAACACTATCAACTCCTACCTCCATTCATGACTGGTGTAAGCATTGTTCAAGCAGACAGGAGGATTGTCTCTGATTTAAAGGACTCCAAATTTACAAGAACTTCAGAGGAATCACTTATAGATGGCACAGATACCTTCCATCCTCAGCAAGGGAATGGAAATACAACAGGAGGTAAAAATAGTGCATTCTGGAACTCTCTGGCTAAATGGCAGACTTCCTTTTGTCTGTTTTTACTGCTGGGATGTTTCCAGGAAAATATTTAGTGAGACACTGGGGCAGAAGTTCTAAGAGTGCCTTCAGAGCATTTTCTTTTCAGCAGAGCTGGAGTACAACAGCCCCACAGTGAGAGACCTGTGCAGAATTCCCACTGCTGCACATCTAATTGCAATTATGAGCCCCCCACCTTAGATGGATAAAAGCCTTAAGATATTCCCAACAGCATCATTAAAAAATAAAATTAAAAATACCTTGGTAATTACCATGTTTCAATTCTCAGGAAAATAATCCACCTCCAACAGAATCAGCTGGCAGATGTTGCCATCTACAAACTCCAGTGAAAAGGGGTTGTTTTCCATGGACAAGATGCCTGACCCTGTTGTTTTGCAGCTGCCAACAGCACACAAAAAACTCATTTAATTTAGCTGAGACCAATTCTTTTGTCTAGCAGGGAATCTCGGTATTATTTTCCCTTCATCTTCAAAATTCTGTGTGACCTTCTGTTGTTTCATTGATAACTACTTATAAAATATAATAACGTGTAACTTAAATGTGCAGGAGGTTACTACAACAATTCCAGATCTGGCCAAATGAAATTCCCAGTGCTGCAGCCATGGAATACATGAGCAGGCATCATAAATCTAGAGTCAGCTCTCTATGCTGGCTTGTGCAAATAAGTTCAGAACAAACACAAAAGCCTCTGAAATTGAGAGATCCAAAGCAAACGAGGCTTTGGGATAACACCACAGTCATTTAATGTTCTGATTTTATAAATGTTGAGTAGCAGAACAGGGAGAGAACTTGCTCCTGACTAATACATTATCCCAGGAGTAATGAGACAGAACTGACAGATGAGAAAGAAAGTCATGCTGGTATTTTCGACAGACACACTGCTCTTTTTTCCTGAGTAAAAGAAAAATAACAATGCTTTCCAGGGAGAAGCCAGTAGTGTGGAGCCATTTTTTAGAAAGGCTCAACCAGGACAAAATATTGACAAGACCCAAAATCAACAAGGAAATCCTAAAAAACTGCTAAGACAGGCATCTGAAATGAATAAAATAATTTTTCTAGGCCCAATAAAATTCTCTGCTCTGTACATCAGACAGTCATTTAGGCCCTACTCCGCTGGAGATCATTAAAGATTTCTTTTGACTTCTGTGATCTTTGGTAGAGGAACTGAAATTTTTTGTAACTATAAAAAGAAATCATCCCAGTTTGCACAGGTGCAAATTGCAGTAAAAGGCAGAGGGAAGAAAGAAGTAAAATTAAGACCTTAATGTACTATTTTATGGCATAAATAACAATTTAAAAGGTTAATCTAGTAGCACCATGCAGATGGCTGTTAAATGAGACCTTCTCCAGGTTGCTGAAGGTGAAGAGCTCCGGGGAAAATCCAGAAGCTGTCCCTCTGTGCTGCTGGATGGCAGTTGTCATATTACAGGACAAACCTCCTTTTCCTGGCTCAAAAAGCACTGAAATCCCCTTTTTCGGTGTATGACCTTGACAATGGTATCTCTACACCAAGCGATTCAACCTTGATAAATCACTTTTTTATACACACTGCACATATTTAGAACCACATCCACTCATTTGCTGGGCTTGCTGCGAGAGCTGGTTTCAAATTTCTGTGAAAAAGTGAAAGCCATCCAGTGATGCCCCTTTTTGTCACAGTGCCGGTCTCCTTCCACAAGGACTCCACAGCAGGAGGTGCTGGCTAAAACCTCACCCCAAATCGTGTAGGCCAGAAAATCCCCCCAAAGATCATCTAGTCCAGCTCCAGACCAGCTGAATGTCCAGGCACAGCAACTGACCCATATTTTTCATCCTTTCTCTTTGCTGTCAGTGCACTTCTGTAAAACACAGTTGCCTTCACAGCCCTCTTTTTCCTCAGCTCCAGCTGAGCTTTGAATTTCCAAATTCTCTCCCTGCATGCCAAGGCAATGTCTCCGTGTTCCTCCAGGGGAACTCATCGCTGCTTCCACTTTCCCTGCGCCTCCTTCTTGAGTCTGAGCTCCTCACTTATCCATGCTGGCCTCCTTCCATGCTTGCTCAACTTTCTAAATACTTTCCAAACACCCTGTGTCTGAGGATGCTGTCTCTGAACACCAGGCAGCTGTTCTGTGTCCCTCTGACTCTCCAGGACAGCCTTCCATTAAGCTGCCAAGAAGATCCCTGAGTAAGCCAAAATTCCCTTTCCTAAAATCCAAGCTTGTGATCTTTTTCTGACTTTGTCTTACAGGATTTAAAGCTCCAGTCCTGTGGTTCCTGCAGGGAAGGATGGCTGTGCCCTTGATGTCTTTCACCAGTTTTTCCTTGTTTTTGAGGAGGAGATTGAGCAAAACATCTCCTGTACTCAGCTCAGCATTAACCTGCCTTAAGAAATTCTCTTCTGCTGCACCCAAGCCTATTATCCGACAGATTTTGGGACAGCTGAAGTCTCCCAGGGATACAAGAGCCTGTGCTTTCCTGAATTTGCGAACATGAGAATTCATTTCACTCTCACCAGTGTTTTATCTCTGTGTCTATGGGCAACAGCACCACTAAATCTACTTCCAAAGGTGGCAGTGCCACCACCTTGTCCTGGTTGTCCCTGTGACTCTGCTATTCAGACGGGGGCTGGCTGCCATGTGTGCCACCTCCCGAGAGTTCCAGGTGTGAGGTCCTACCAGCAGGAATGGGTGGAATTAATGGAGAATTAATAAGGTGCAGTTTTATTTTCTATTAATTTCACTGCTCGTCTTCCCACTCTGGTTGTTAGATCGTAACTGTGCTCTGATATGAGATGGTGGGACTTAAAACCAGAATTCTTATCTCTTTCTCCTCTAACACATCCCCACACAGGAAAGCCAGTCACTGCTGCAAAAAGGGTGACGACAACAATTCAGGAGAATAAATTCTCTAGGAAATGGCTCCTGGTGCTTTTAGATGCAAAACAAACACTATTTACTCACAAATTTTTGGGGGTGGTATAAACAAGAGTCCTGCAAGCCTTGATGCCTTAGGTTTTAACTGTCATATTTTCAAATCCTGTACTGCTTAGCGTGTAACTCTGAAGTGTCTTGTAGCGTGCTAACTTCTGCTCTCTCGTGCTGGTTAGACATAACAAGCCTCTCTAAGCTTTCTCTCCAAGGACACCCAGATTGTCCTAGGCCCAAAATGTGCAAACCAACATCTTTAGAAGGGGGGTATGCTTGGGGAAATTACATCATTAACTGAAGCTTTAACTGGAGAATTAACCCTGATATGCAAATGAACCAAACTTATAAAAGTGTGAAGAACTCATGACCCGGGGTCCATCTTGGCAGTAGCCTCTGGCCTGCTGAGGGTGTACCTTTGAAGGCCCTTCAAATAATTACCTACCTTTATTCCCTTATTCCTGTCTAGTCTCTGGTTTTTTAGGTGGCCACATCAAGCATCAGCCTTTCCTGTTATTTCAGCTCAAATAAGAAACATTTTTGTCTTCTCACTGCTCTTATCCCTTCATGTTGTAGTGACTTTTTCCTCCCTGGTGCTTCAGCAGTGGAATTGAATGCTGAGACAAAGGCAGGTGCAACACCAGACAGTGATTTTAGCCTGATTCCTTGAGCTGTGATCCTCCCCATCCAGGTTTTTTAAGTGATTTACCAAACTGCCAAGAGTTTCAAATGGCAGTGAGTTCCATTCACACAGTCCAGGCTGATCAGATCATTCTCTCATTCTCAACCAGAGATTAATAAACATCAGTGGGTTTGGAGGTCTGGAAAAACAAATATTCTTAACAATTTTAACTAACATATTTCATCTTTGTGAAAGAGGCACCAGCAGTCACACAGCCGAATCCCACTGAAATTCCCTGCTCGTGAGAAAGACAACTCCCAAAATACCAAGGTATTTTCAACTACCTTTACCTGAAAGCTCAACAAATCTCTGTGACAAACATTCTAAAGCTCCTTATCCAATGGCAAAGGTGCTGTGCTGACACATCCTTAGCTTTCCAACAAAGGACAATATTGACAGATCATCGTCACCCCAATCTAATAAAGCAACTCATTATTTATTGAAAGAAGATTCAGTAAAGGATAAACATTAGAATCCAACTTTCTGCAAAAAACAATCTAAAACAAAACAAACAAAAAAAAAAACACATAACCACAAAAAATTCCTTCATTGTCTTGATTTCAAAATTGCAGGCCACAAGAAAAGCTGGTAGAACTGCCAGAGACTTGCAAAAAATATAAAGAACAAAGTAAAAGAACTTATAATCTTTCAGGTTAGATTGTAAAGCTAATGCTTGGATCTGAGTATCCAATCAGTAAAGTGTATCTCATTATTTAATAATACATAAAAAGCATCAATCCCTTCCCTCAGTTTTCCAGAATTTATATTCCTACTTGTATAGTGTCACAAAGCTCCCACGATGAGGAACTAAAATGAGAGGATTCTTTCTTTGGTTTGGAGCCATTTGAATTGTGTTGGCTGGGAGAGTAGAAAAAGCACAAAATTTATGAATAACAAAATGACTTAATAGGTAAAATTTTCATTTCTAATGAAGTATAAATACATTGGGAATATTAAGTTTGATTGGTTCTTTTAAAATAGCATAGAACTTCATTTTTCTAACAGCAATGGAAGCACATTCTGATTTCCAGTCTAAATGTATTTATGCTTAACTTATATCTGGTGGATCTCATAGAGTTATCATTTTTAATTTAAAATAATCCTTCTCCAAAGTTTATTGCCTATGGATTTTCAGAAAGAGCAGCCATTTCCCCTCCCAGCCTTTATTTTGCTACCTAAATAAGTCAAGACCTTTTTATCTGCTCAAATAAGACCAGTTCTTTATTCCCCTCATAACACTTGTAGGTCTTCTCCAAAACTGCTCCTGTTTCCCTGCACGTTTCTAAATGGACACACAACTACCAGCAATAAATTATTTCCTTAGAGAAGTTAATAAAATGTTCCAGTAACAAGAAAAATACCCAAAAGACAAAAACACAACAAACCAAGAGCTCTCCACAGAGTTCATGGGTTCAGCCAGACATGGGGATTTTAGTGTCATTGTCTAAGGAAATCTCAGAATACACTTAATTCTAGAATGACTGACAGTGTCAGCAAAGTTAAGCAAAAAAAAAAAAATCCATGGGGAGGTGGTAGAAATTTTAAATTGAGAGAAAAAAAATCATCCATTCCAATAAAACAAAAATCTATAAATCACATTGCTCAGTTTTTTCTCTGGTTTTGAAATCTACGGACAGTGCTGGAAATCGAGCTGCACCTTTCCCAAGCCCTGTTGTACAGCTTTGCTTTGGAAGTCAGTTTTGCTCAGCCTTAAATAAAAGGGTTTAATCTCTGCTTGGGCCATTAATTTGGAACAGTTTTTCTTTCCTTTATTCAGCCTCAGAAAGAACTCTCCAACGATGCCAACATCCCCAAATCTGCAACTCACTTTAGCAACAGCACCCGGGATAATTTCCTCCTCTCCCACACGCAGACCACGGCTGTTACTTTTATTTTGGAATTCAGATTGTGATAATCTTTAAAGAACCCAAAGTGTTCTCAGGAAAGGCTGTTCCACAGTGAAGACAGGGATAGGATAGAGTGAAAAAAATAAAGGCTGAGGGAACAGGAAAGCAAAAAAAGCAAAGCCAATGGCCATGTTTTGAATAATTTTACATTCTTTAGAAAGGCTTTATTATCATCACTATGTATATTTAGCATGCACATGGTTTTAAAATAAGAGGGACAGCACTTGAAGCAACCATTTTAATTTAAAAAGTATCTAGACTGATTGATTGATGGTAGATAAGCAATGGAATATAAGCAAGCTGTGTCTCTTGGCTATCAACTCAACTGTCATGCAATGTTTAATAGTAGGGTGAAAAAAGGAACATTTTATACAAGTTTAATCTACCCAGCACAAATCCCTGCAAGCGCATATCAATCACTGGGACCTTCCTACTCTTAAATATTCGTGTGCATGTGTGGTTTTATATAAAAATATATAAAGGTGCTCAATAGTCCAATTTCTATTCAAAAATTACTTGGTATTCTGTTTTGCAAGGATCAAGGATCAGTCTCCTATGAATGTATTTGATGCACATTTTGTAAATACTCCTTGAAATTTTAGGATTAACCAAACAGCCTTCAGAACCTGATTTGAAAAGAGTGATGTTAATTTTTTTTTTCCCTAGGGTGAGGTAAAACAGTGTGTAGGATCAGGAGCAGTTCCTTTCCAGAAGGTAAAGTTCCAGGTGTGGCCTCCAGCACACGCCCAGGATCCAACTCCCAGCACAGCTCCAAGCGAGCCAAGACTTAGAAATGTAACAGCTAAGTCAGAAAGGAGGAAATGGAATTAATAATAGACATTTTTAGCCTTGTGGGAGAAGCTCAAGTGACATTTCTTAAGTGTCCCATACAGATCTTGGCAAAGGAACTAAACAAGACCCTGGCATTGTGAGCCAGCAGAAGCTGGCACATCCCTGACTCCCCAAACCCACCCCTCCAGCGGCAGCACCACCTCTCACCCAGGGAGATCCTACCCTGGCTTGCTGTGAGTGCTCCATAAACCACCTGAGAATGAAGATTATTTTTCTTTTGCTGTTGACTGGTTCTGGAAAAAGTAGTTGCCCATATAATTGCTGGGATCTGGTCTATAGGGCAAGAGTTCAGATGCAGGGTCAAATATGGGCACGTCTGCTACACATTCTGCACAGTCCCCTGTGTAACCACAGTGGAAAAGGATTTTGAGAAAGGAGTTCCCTTTAAGGTGGGAAATAATGTGGATTTTCTATTGCTTAACAGAACAGGACTCTGAAATTTCGTATGAGCCAAGGCTCTTAAAATTCATACAAGCCAGGAGCACAGTGGTCCCAGTAACAGACTGTGAGGATAACACTGGTCTTCTACTCGATGAAAATTACTTAGGAATTATGATCTGTGCTGTATGAAGTTCTGCCAGATAGTTCTGTGCGAATTAAACTGTAAAAGTTATGCCTTAATTAAGCCACGTTCTTTCCAACTGGTTTGCCTGCCACGAGCCTTAGACAGGAGGGTATTTGTTTGTCTCTAATCCTGAGCTCGGCCTGACACAGCTCAGGTACCCTGAGCATCTCTGCCCATTTACCAGGTGTGCAGCAAAGACAAACAACAACCTAATCTCAATTTTCAGAAACATTCTATGGCTGCAACACACATTTTTCAAAAGGACTTCCCATTGTTTAACAGCCTGTATGAGTATTAGTAGGTTAAGATTAAAAAACGGAGCACGAAAAAATATATTTTAATTAACACTGATTAAAATTAAGACGCAAAGCAAGCACATGAATATGAATTGCAATTGTTAGGCAGAAGAATTGTCCTTTGTAAAGTACAAGTAACATGCACAGAAAAATATTACAAGAGAAACACATATCCCACCTCAGCTATTGTGCAAAGTTAAGGCCATGAAAGTAACCTTTTTAGTTTGTTATGCCTTCCTAATTCAATTAAATGAGAACGAAACTAAGATGAGGATTACATTTGCAAAGATATTTAGCATCATTAACAGTGTCTTCCAGGGAGCTTTTTTCCTTTTTTTATTTCCTGAAAGAGAAAACAAGATCACGGCCTTTGAAACTTTCTATTTTTTAAAGCAGAAAGAAAAGCACTTAAATGTAAAACCCCGTACAACAAGATTTTAACCCACAAACAGTTTAATAATTCCATGGGTGAGGAACTCTCCTGACGCAATCTTTTTTTTTTCCGCAATGGCACTCACTTGTGTTGCCAAAGAAAAGAGGAAAACAGTGTCAGTATTTTCAGTGCACCCATCCAGCAGTGCCACAATTTTTTGTCCTTTTTTGTTGCTAAAAGCAGAACAACAAACTTGCTCTCCTCCACCGATGTGCCCTCAGAAGGACTGATTTACATTAATTTAAGGAAATTTTAGCCCTTCGCGGGTACAACAGACAAGGCTCTTAAGATGTTTGAGTGCACTATTGACAAACACAGGGCCAGGCAGCTGCTGCGAGAGCAAACTCCCTGCAATCTGTGCTCCAAGGTGGGACAGCTAAATCAGCCCTTCCCTGGAAAATCCCTGGGCGTGAGGGGCAGGCTCACCAAGCAGGCTCACCAAGCAGGCTCACCAAGCTCCACTGCAAACCTGAGAGCACAGCACTAAAACAGAGCGTGTGTGACTGCAAGGTATTCTGTGTGCCAGCCCCGGACCCAGCGCCCCCGAGCATCTAAACACAGTTGTGGGAACAAAGAAACTCCAGTGGAAGACACAGAAACTTTGGAAAAAAATAACCAACAAACAAAAAGAAACCAAACCAAAAAACCAACCAAACAGCACAGTAAGTGAAACAGCACAGTAAGTGGCAGCAAAAACAAAAAAAATAAGATCCTTGATATCTACCCTTAATAGTAGAACTAATTACAAGTCTGAACTGGGAGGAATATATCTTTCTTTACACCATTTTTCTGCTAAGACTCCATGCAGGAGCATCTCTCTGCATACCCCGTAGGCAGCAGCAGCACATTGTGTGCAGACAGCTCTGCTGTCAGCTCCCGCACAGGAATCACCACTAACTCTCACTTTCCTTTTATTACACTGAACGGCTTAATTTCCACTGTGTTTTTCCCATTTGTTTAAGATTCTTGTAGAAAACATATTTATAGCCCAGATACTTCAAATAAGTGACACTGCATTTCTATTCCTAGAGAACAGAGACAAATAAGACGCATCAAAGGATTTCCCTTTACGTTATTTGCTGTTGTGTCTCTTCACTCTGATGCTCCATTCCCCCCGAGCAAGCTGCACATTACGTAATAGTGTGGTTTTGATAATGCTGCAAACAATCTGCAGCAACCTCATAAAACCTGGCCAAGCAAATCTGTTCCTCAGAAGTTCACAACCAGGCTAGTGACACCTCCCACGCGTGGAAAAAAACCTTGCAAATGTCTGATGGATACTTAACCTTCTCTTGGAGTACAAGCTAAAGAATAATTTCCTGTTATTTTATGTAAAACTGCAGTAAGCAGCACAATAAAAGCCTTCTTGATTCTCTTTGGGTGATTGATTTGACTGCAAAGCATTTCTGTAGACTTGCCAGCAGAGTGTCCTGGGGCCAAGGAGGCCGAGGGTGCCCTGGGGGCATCGGGCAGAGCCTTGGCAGCAGCTCAGGGAGGGGATGCTGCCCCTGTGCCCAGCCTGGGGCACCTCTGGAGTGCCGTGTCCAGCTCTGCATCCTCAGCCCAGCAGGGCCAGGGAGCTCCTGGAGCGGGGCCGGCGGAGGCTGCGCGGCTGAGGAAGGGCCCGGAGCATCTCGGTGCCCAGGACAGGCTGAGGGAGCTGGGGCTGCTCAGCCTGGAGAGGAGCCCCGGCTGAGAGGGGCCCTCAGGCCTGGCTGTCCCTGTGTGCAGGGAGGGCTCCGGGCAGGGCCCGGGCTCTGCTCCGGGGCCCAGCAATGGCACCAGAGCCACGGGCAGGGCCTGAGCCCAGGGAGCTCCCCCTGCACAGGAGGCAGAGCTGCTGCCCTGGGCAGTGCCCAGCCCTGCACAGATTGTCCAGAGAGGCTGTGCAGGCTCCTCCCTGGGGATATTGCAGAGCCCCATGGACACACTGCTGTGCCCTGGGCTCTGGGATGGCCCTGCTGGAGCAGGGAGGTGGCACCAGAGGAGCCCCTGGGGGCCCCTCCAGCCTCACCCAACCTGCAGTTCTGGGATTATAACATTTGCTGACTAAAATTTCATTTCCAGTGCTGGTGGAAATCTGTTACAAACTCCTTATTCCAGTTAGCACTGCCTGCAGCTCTGCAGGACACAGAACTGCCCAAGCTAAACCCAAGCCAGGCAGCCGTGGCTCTAGGAAGAGGAGGATGCTGTTGGCTGCCTGGCAAGCGCTGCTCTGCATCATCCCATCCCTTCCCTGTCCTTTTCTCCTCACTCACTGGAGGCATTTGTCTGCTGAGCAAATCGAGGCTGACAGGGAAGGTCACTGTGAGTCTCAGCATACCGATGTCCCTTTTGGCTCCCCAAACAGTGACCATGTCCTATTATTGATAAAGCCTTGAAAAGACTCTAATGCATCTTCATTTCACAAAACAACCGCCTTCAAGGTTGCTCCGAGGAAATAAGCAGCCAGAATGCTGAAGAATTCTCCAAGTTGGCATTCTCCCGAAGATTAAAAGATAATAACACTTCTATTAGAATCACTCTGCTACGCGGTATTGATCTCATCAGGGAGGCCACTGCAGGTCTAATATGAACAGAGCAGTTTTAGAATTAATCACAGGAGTTTTTATTATGGTTCATAGGGCTCCTCATTCAAATGGCATCGTTTGCAATATTTATGGCCTAGATTGGTTGCCATTATTAAGTGCAAGTGTGCCACATGGTGTCTGGCCTGCTGTGTTAAAACACAAAGTCATTCTTCAAAAGTAAATCTTATCTAAACTATGCACAAAAAGCCAATTACTTTTTGATTTACATTTTAATTTCACATTCCGCTTTCCCCTTATATACAAACCCCTTACTTAATCTTTGTTTTGGATTAACTAGCACAGGCATACAAGGTACACTCCATAGTTTTAAGTAGACTGTTACAGCATATTAATGCACTCTGCTCAAAAAGATATATTTGGTCAGCGACAAGGTACACTCTCTGGGTGAGAGAAGCAAATGAAAAGCTGGGAGAAATAGAGCACCCTGGAAAGTGGACTGGCCACTGATCTTCAAGATAAAACACACTCATTAAGACTCTCAACTTAGACTGTGCACTTGGTAATGAAAAAAGTGTTTGTCAGTGTCATAAGAAGCCCTCAGTGACCAGATCCAGTGGTGATTTAAGGTACAGGTCCTTAATTTCCATGCTCCTTGTTTTCCTGGTTTGTTTTTTCAATCTTCTTTGCCAGCACTTCACCCAAGCTCAGGTTTCAGTCATGCTCATTCCTGCTTGCCTGATCCCAACAGCATTTTCCTGCCATGAGGGTGACAGAAGTTGAATCTCACCAAAGGTGAATAAGCATCTACACTCCTGATGCTAAGTTATTAAATTAGTTAAAGTCCTGGGAAAGTATGAGATGGGGGTTCCTTTTGGTTTTGGTTTGTTTCTTTTAAACCAGCAAGAACTTTGGAGAGTCTGGTAAGGTATGTTGAAAATTTTTGTCCTAAATCTCAGACTCTATTGAGTTCTTAGTGAATTTTGGGCAAGAAAACTGCACTGACCTTTGCAAAGCCATATAAGGAATGTCCACACCAATTTCCCATTAAACCTAATCATTAACCTATAATAAAATGAATAAGAACTGCTTGTATAAACATCTCTGTTGACTTTAAAATCCCTCACATTCTCTTAGCTCTATTTGCAAGCAAGCCTTTATTATGACACTCATTAAATTTGAGGGACTAATTATACATGGCAAGCGCACACCTAAACGCTTTGAAGGGTGGAAAAACATTTAATGAACTAAGAGAATAATTGTATTTATCTGCCTAGTCAACGCAATAAAACAGGTCTGCTCATCCTGGTTTCTCCTGACAGCACAAGGTAGGAAGCAGTAATAGAGAAGAGACAAAATAAAAATGAAGTGGCAAATGCCTCCCAATTCATGAAGACTGCAAGGGATATTCACTTACAAGGGATGTTCAGTGACAAGGGATATTCACTTACAAAGGATACACATTTACAAGGAATATACATTACAAGGGATATTCACATACAAGGGGTGTAAAAGCTCTTAATTGGCTAGACAAAACCAATGCCAGGTTGTGCTGAGAATCACCTGCTCTCCGGGCCCCACCCGATCCCAGCATTCCCTGCCCCAGCTCAGTCCTTCCAGGATTCTGCTGTGAAGCATCTCCAGCAATTCCTGCATTCTCCTGGACAAAAGGGCCTGGCAAACAGAGTGACTTTAAAATGGTATCATGCACTTCAATACACACACATTTTTATTTTCATCTTGCACCTATTCCAACCCACTCATAACTTCCATAAACAAGTCTCCCAATGAATTCTTTGGTGACAAAGAAACCAGCCCACCTAATTTCAGCCTGATGGCCAACAACAGTTTATCACAACATGCTGTTAGAGCTGTTTGCTTCTGCTTGCTGGATATTCTGCACTTAGTGTGAAAAATAAATATATTCATATTCATAATATTCGTCGCTTTGTTGATCACTGCACTTGCAAGCCAAAAACTGAGGTTGGAATACACCTCATTCCTCTCACAACATCCTAGGAATCCACTTATGCTCTTATTTTGATAGCTAGTGAAAAATAGATGGTTTGTGTTTTGTTTTGGGTTTTCTTTTTAAAGCAACTACCTATTTACTGTTCAGCAGAACTCTGAAAATGAACTCTTGGATCACAGCACCACCTTATCTACCCATCTTTACCAGCCAGGCTCCTGCAATAACATATTGACTATCATTCTCACCTCTGACAGATCAAGCCTAAGTCTCCCAGAGTGAAAGATTAGGAAGTTAATCCATTTTGAAGCCTTGCTGCAAGATATTAATGCTTTCAAAAACAAAAGTGATGGATGAATATTATTCGGGTCAAATAAAATCAGAGTTCTAAGAACAGCTAGCCAGGTTTCAGTTCCAAGAAACGCTGTATGATAAAATCAAACCATGAGATAGGGCACCAAATGGGAGCTCAAACAGTCATTTATTCCTAGTTTAAGGAGACATTTTAACTTCATAATTGATTTAATACTAGCATGCAGTTTTTAGCAAGTTTATTCAAAATTTACTATAGGATGCTTTGGGAGAGATGGCTCTGATACCATCTCTGTTTTCAGTATCATTCTTTAATTTCATTTTTAGTAATTTGCAGCCTCTCCTGCATGTGTGTTCCTACACACACCATGTGTATGTATATCCTGATACACACATAAATGAGTACCTTTTCCACCATGAAATCCAGGTCTCATACCTATATATTCCCACATATGAAAATACAGCCTTCTGAAATCCTCCAAGTGCTGCATTCAACACCTTGAATTCGTATTTCAGGCTCTATTGAATTTATGCATTTTTTTAAAGTGAAATTGCCTATGCAATACTGTTCAAGTGGTTGTCATTAATTATACACTTGTATTTATGTCATAATTTAGTGTGCACTTGAGAACAGTAATTCAAATTCACTTAGGTTTAGTTCCCCAGCTGAAGGGAATGAGACTAATTGATACAATAATAGGGTGACACTTTGGCTGGCCAAGATGGGGATCCCCAAACAGAAATAACCAGAAAACATCTCCACAGGGTATCAGGAAAGGCTGAATGCATGGAAACTGTCCTGAAAATATAAAGCAGGGCAGCATGGGGCAAATCACCCAGTTCCACCCAAGATTCAAGCATTCTCTGTGCTTTTACAGGTATTTAAAATGTCCAGTTGAGATTTAAGGGGTACAATACCTGGGAGCCACTGCTATGCTTCCTAAAGGAAGAAGGGAAAACAGCGAAGGAAGAAGGCAGGAGAGAACAGACAAAAGAAATACTACCAGACAAATATTTTTTCTTATACCAAGTTTTAAACAATGTTGCCTTGAAATTAAATCTCTTTCATTAAACATCAAAGAAATTAGCAACAAAAAAGCCCAACGCAAAGTTTAACTCCTAGAAGTGGCATCTATAGAACTAAAGAACAGGTGTGTCCCCATTTCCCCATGAAGTTATTCTCTAGATAAAATGGTAAGGAACTGTAGAGCAAGTATAGAAGCCCCTCTTCAAAATCCTTCCCT
Source organism: Struthidea cinerea (assembly GCA_013397865.1). Lineage (NCBI taxonomy): Eukaryota > Metazoa > Chordata > Aves > Passeriformes > Corcoracidae > Struthidea > Struthidea cinerea. The sequence goes on from VZTI01005477.1 coordinate 809,279, forward strand.
AATTTTCCTCATTTCTATGATACACTGCTGCAGAAACTTCAGGAGATGTCCTCAGTTCAAGTCAGTTCTGATAACTCCATTCTCTAGAATGATTTTCAAATTGTCAACCAAAAATCAGTTTCAGTCAGAAGCTGACAGGCAAGATCAATCCCTCATGGACATGTTTTTATTTTACTGTTAAAGTAAAATAAAGTAAAATATTTTTTACTGAAAGAAGAAGGAACTTAACAGTTTAAATATGGCAGATAAACACAGCTTACAGCAAGACAACATAAAACAGCCCAAGATGCTGAACTTCCATCTGGCATAATTGTGACTTAACATAAGTCCATAGGTAACAGCATCATCCCATGAGGAATTACTGACAGCACAATGGTGTTTAAGTAGGAACAGATTCAAGATACATTTTCAACCCTCACCAAAGTTTCTTAGCTCAGGGCTTGTGGCAGAATGACCCAGAATCCCAATCCAAACTGAGTCACAAAATTGAGAACAAATATCTTCCCAGACCTTCTGGCTTTGCAGCCGCCTCAGGAGCAAGCGTGGTTTGCTCAGTGCTCCCACAGGCACTCCGTGGCTCTGGGCTGCAGCAGGGAAATGGGCTGAATTCTGCAAGCGGCACAAAGCCTCAGGGTGTTGGAGCTGCCGGTGGCACTGCCAGACAGGCGGGGCAGGGCTGCCGGGGGCTGCTCCAGGGCACGGCGGTGCGACTGTGCCGCGCTGGGATATTTCACCTGACAGCCGCAGCCTCAGCCCTGCAGCTCCCACCGGCTCCGGCCTGGCACAGCCACCCGGGCAGCTCCGCTACAGCCCCGGGAGCCAGGGACACCAGGGACACGGGCACGGGGACGGGGACACGGGCACAGGGACACGGACACAGGCACAGGGATGGGGACACAGGCACAGGCACAGGGACACACGGACACAGGCACAGGGACACAGGCACAG